>JARFOD010075571.1:0-20877 GCA_031763545.1 Mopalia muscosa
CACACACACACACACACTTGCCCTAATTAGTGTTTCTATAAGATGTATTTGAAGCTTATATATATATATACTGTATATTGTTAAGCCTTGAAATTGAAAGAGCTACAATTCTTGTTCCAGTTGTAAGTACATGTACTACATCTATGTGTAAAGGAAAGCAGGTTCCAGACACTGCTACTGACAGATGTGCAGCAGCACAATATTGTGCAGGGGCCAGCTTTTTACCTGCTTTTTGTACATCTAATCTGCAATGTAATCAGTGTTTTTTGTCGGCTATAATTGGGTTATTTGTTTTATGAATATGCTACTCCTATTTAAGTGTTATTTATAAATCTGTGCAGGGTATGACTTAGGGTCTGGTCACGGTAACCTGTTTATAGGTTTCCAATATTCCATAGCGGGTCACCCATTTCACAAAATAGGTTAAATAAGTCATTTTCTGTCTTTTTGTACATTAAAGACAATCAAAAATGTGTATTATTTTGGGGGTGTTTATTAGGAATATGACCATTTTTCATAATAAAAAAATATAGGCCCACTTTCATTCTATGCATGTACATCATCAGGAATATTAAAATAAAAAATACAAGATTTTATTCAAGTACATATATTGAAAATGAGAACTGAATGTTAACACCATGTAGCAGTGTTTTCGAGGAGATAGCCTGGTGGGAGTAAAAAGACCGTTTAAAAAATCACTCCTCTGCATGTTAACGTCACCAGTGAGAGTTGTCTCTCTTACATAAAGAGTGACATTTTACAAGTTGACTGTACAGTACTACATACATGTAGGGCATACATACAAGTATTTAATAGGATATATAGGTCTAAATGTATAAATTTGACACGATTTCAATGATTGGTTTTCTCAAGTCATCAAAAGTTTTAAGTTAAGAATACCTCAGGAAAGGCAGTATTTTCATTTATGTTGGTTAGTTTGAGAAGCTTTTTGAGAAGCTTTGAAGAGGAAATGAATAATATGCAATTGAAGTAACCGGAATACAATGCCCTTTTATTTTTTATCAATTTAAAAATCACATGAAATATATATAAAAAAATAGTTAGGTCGTAGGAGCTTTGTCTATATAACAAAATGAAAAAAAAAATTTGGATTGCTTTAGTAAATTTATGTGTGACTGAATTGATCTTAATTAGTTTAATTTGGCTACGTGTAGGCATCTATCTCATTACTGAACTTTGATTTCATTCTCTGGTTCTGTCCGTCATCCATCAGGTATAGAAATGAGTCACATGATGTGGCTTTGGCAATTTACGAGCATTTTTATGTTTCCGCTCATAATTAGACAAAGAACAAAGGACAATCTGTCAAAATATAAGTGAAATACCCTTGAGTACGACGTTCAACCCCAGTTAAACAAATAAATCAGTCAATGGTTCCTGAATGATCAAATCCCTTGTTCAGTGTTTTGTTTTATTTTGGGATTGTTCTGCTTAAACTGACTGTTCCAGGAATCCTGGTGAATAAAATAGAAGTCAAGAATTTATAAGTAAGGCGAGTTATTGTGGGATGCTTAGTTACAACGTTGAAATAAAATTCAGTGCATAACTGTGGTTATTGGAATCTCGAGTGAGACAAACAGGAAAGACAAATAATGACGCAATTTTTGTGCAGCCTTGCGCTTAACATGGTCACAACAAGGCAAAAAAACAAACAACTGATATCTTTCTGCATGACACTAAATAAATTGAAACGTTAATTGGAGCACTTGGAGCTGTCATTGACAATATTGAGCGTGACACCCATCATCTCTCTGAAAGTCGTGTTATAGCTGAAGTGTATCATGCTTCAATGTAATTAAATTTAATTGCAACACACAAAATCCAATCTGAAAAGTTTTTTTTTTTTTTTTTTTTGTTTATTGCAGTCTGTGTTAACGATTTTAATCCAGGTCAATTTGTAAAAGACAGATGTTCTCAGCTTTCATTTAGATAGATAATTGAGGAGACACCCTTATAAATGACTGTTGTTAAGTCTGATTTCTCTTGAAGAAGACAATATATTATTAATGACAGCTATTGTCCACGTGGTTGGAGATGGAGCCAGTCTGTATGATCGATCCTGGCCCAATCACATATACTAATTGGTGTTGTACACCATGTTAGGGTATTTCACTTATATGACTGGTGTATTCGAACAGTAATTGACACTGCCACAACCATAAAATATGTGATCTATTTTGATATTGTTGGAAAGTTAATATATATATGTAAGATAAAGAAACAAATTATTATTAAACCAAGTAACATTTGATTGCTCTTGGCACAGAACATTTACATTCTGGCTATAAAAAGTGGGACATTGGATAGATTGATTGATTGCAGTTCAATGAAGTACTCAAGAGGTATCATTTAATTCTATGACATTGATATATTTTAATTGTAAATAGCCACACTAGCTGAACCATAATATTTGAAGGAACGCAACAGTTTGATGGCATAGTCTGCCTGTCTCTAAAGGAGGCACTTGTGAAAAAACTTACATGTGATGTATGACGCAGTCGCAAAGCCAGAGAACAATTTTTCTTTCTGGCTAAAGGAAGTATGTTCGGAGCAGAATCATTGCACAGTCATTTATACTTCATCATTATACCTCATCATTGCATGCACTGTACATGTATTTGTATGTTGGTAGATGGATATTTTGGGGGATATGTACACCCAAATTTCCAATCATTTTTCTTCTTTAGAAATGGTAAATACAATTTTTATTTTTTTATTTTTCGGAATGAACCTGTATTTTTATAGTGGTGATAGTATGGCTACTTTATTGTGTAGTAAACTACCAACTTGTTAATAACACACACACAGAAGCAAGGATTAGAAATCAACCAAAAGAACTAGTCTATGTTTAACCGTTATTTTTTTTTAACATTAAGGATATTGCATATAGATTATTCAGTACTATTAGTGGTAGAGAAGATATATCTTAATGAATTCTAAAATAGTTTTATCTGATTAAAGTTTGTCTTTAATTGATTAAATCTTTTGACACTGCAGGAAAATTAACCATTAAGCACGGGGTAAAACACAAATCAATCAATTGATTATAAATTTACAATCCCGATGTCTTGCTGTAACTAAGTGGTATTTAAGAGCAGCAAAGAAGCCAACCAAGGGCCAGTTGATCAAAAGGCAGTAAGTTGCTAACACCAGATTAAAGCGCTTACAGAGGATGACAGAAACATGTAGATCTTCAACATGGCGTGTACTATATGAGTGAGTCAACTCAGGCATATGAACGAGTCACAAGATGTGGCTCCGGCAATTGCGGGGGAGTTTTTATGAGGTTTCCTCCTAGTTTTCCAACGTAATAAGGCAAGGAACAGTGTGAAGTGGACAATTCGTCGTCATATAAGTGAAATAGCATTCATTAAGTATGATGTTAAACCCCAATCAAACAAACAAACAAACAATCCTGGTTTTCCACCATAGTAAAGCAAGGAACAGTGTGAAGTGGACAATCCATCGTTATCTAAGTGAAATAGCCTTGAGTATGATGTTAAACCCCAATCAAACAAACAAACAATCCTGGTTTTCCACCATAATAAGGCAAGGAACAGTGTGAAGTGGATGATCCATCATCATATAAGTGAAATAGCCTTGAGTACGACATTAAACCCCAATGAATCAAACAAACAAACAATCAGGATGGAATATCATCATCTAGACAGGATTCAAATTAAAAGCGCTTTGGGCAAACGACCGACAAGACAGGACATTTCTGCTCAAAACAACAAGCTAATTTTGTTTACCATATTAGTTTAATAAACACAGATGGCTCACTATGAATATTTGTTATATTTAAAAGCTGTTTCCAATCGTATTTCATGTAGAAATCATCTTGGATTGAAAAGAAACTGATAGGTTAACGTTGAAGTAATAAGTGTTCATCTTATTGTACATGTATGCCATGGGTTTGGAAACATCTGTGTCTTGTTACCTGTCATAAATCTATGTGATTAATCACAGAAATTCCATTGGTGTAGTCATTTTCTTTTCCATAGACTGTAATTGATATCATAATCCAAGTGTTACTATCAGTAAATGTTGTTCCTGTTCTTTCATTTGAAATCAAAACTATGATTTATCATGTAAATTATTTATAAACCTAAACAAAACTGGAAATATTAGAATCCGAACAAGGATGTGGAACACAGCGTTGTCACTGATATCCAATGTATTAGATATTGACGTTAAAATCTCTATTATAAAACCTTCAGGTAATATACAGATTATTCTTGATTTGTGTTTTTAATTTGCCACAAACATCCTGTATGGCCTATGGTATTTGGTAAAGTCCTCAATTTATCAGAAACTGTTATATCATAATTTTGGAGATATTCTGATTGAGTTCAAATGAAATTGTGGAAATTTCACGAGAAGCCCAGCAATTCTCTCTAATGATATTAGATAAGTTGTACTCGCAGTGTGCCTTTCAAAGCTGCACATGTACAATTCTGTGATATTACAAACCATTGTTAAATGTTTATTCAACACACTTGTGAGCACACCTATTGATACAGTGTTAAGTGACCTTCATGTTATATCATAATTAAGTTCCCAAGGGATGTTATGAAATTTATGAAACTAACGAAAGTTAGGCTGGTGTTTCTATTGAACCGCTCTTAGGCTGCCCTCACATAAAGGAAGAAAGGCTTCCAATTAAAAATCACTACATAGCTCTCATTTCATGTAATTCAGTAAAGCCCTGTATATCTGCAATATGTGACACATTTAATCAGAATGTATAATTATTTTCTTTATGTGACAATATCTGACATAAAGGTAGAAAGGCTTTCAATTAAAAATCACCACATAACTCATTTCATGTAATTCAGTAAAGTCCTGTATATCTGCAATATGTGACACATTTAGTTAGAATGTATCATTATTTTCTTTATGTGACAATGTCTGACATAAAGGTAGAAAGGCTTTCAATTAAAAGTCACCACATAACTCGTTTCATGTAATTCAGTAAAACCCTGTAAGTCTGTTATATGTGACACATTTAGTTAGAATGTAAAAATTTATGGTGTTTATGTGACATCGTCTTGGTGAATCCTCTTAGCTGATTTCTATGGAGCATACCATATCCTGGTTGACCCATCCCCATCGCCTTATGATTTCATTTCCATCTATCATACGTGTATGTGGGCAGGTGTAACAGCAGCTGGCAGAAAGTAAGAGGAGGGAGCTGGAGGGTGTATTCAGTTTACCTCACAATAACCATTACCAATCCAGAGAAGTATCCAAAGCCATTTTAGTTACGGCAAACGTATGGGCACCCAAACTATTCCGAGCCCAAATTAATGTCAGTATATTACTATTTTCATAAATTCCTGTTTAAATTAAGCTAAAAGCAGATTCAGAACCCTGATCAAGGTCTGAATAATTTGGGATAGGAACCTTGGAAATTTTTATAGAAACTGCTCTGCAATCATTTGTAATTGGAATTAAACAGCAAAAAATGGACCATTATCAATGAACTGTAATTGAGATTCAGTCCCGTGAGTCTGAAACCACAAAAAAAAAAAAATAAATAACAAGATAAGGACCAACCAAAACGAATTACTCCAAAAACAATCCTGTCTGTTGTCTGCACCATGTCACATAATTTTGGCTCGAATTGTCTCATCTGGTGCGGGTTATCTCATCTGGCTGGGATTGTCTCATCTGGTCTAGACTGTCTGCTCTTGCTCCTTAATTTGAATGGAGTCACCCTATGTACCAATAGAAAAAGCTAATCTGTTTCTTGTTCCCAGTTTTCAACCGATCTATTTTTATGCTGTTCTTGGTACCTTGGGTATGTTTGCTAGGCAATCTGTCTTCCAAACAATTCTACTGTAACCTATTGTATATCCACAGAGAAATGCGTAAAATGTATGTGGCTCTCTGATAATGTTTCAACAAAATATGCAGCTCATATTTTCTAGTTAGGTAATCAACCTGAACTTAAGGAAAAAGTATTGTTTAAATATATCCTGAATGAGGATAGGCAAGACCCTGGGGGGATCTTAGCTTACGTTGAACGTAGATGTCATGGCAACACTGGTCGTCATGGCAATTACGTTTTGCGTATTCTAAGATCGCTTTGTGAAATGGGTCCAAGGGCAATTGGCGGTGTCTTTCATTCTTAATTACATTAAGTCTCCTCTAAGATGAATCTTGACAATGGTGCCTATTCCTTCAGCCATAATTATCAACATACTGACAAAAATGTCAATGATTTACCCTAGATGAGACTCGCAGTTTAAGTAGCCTTAGACTCAGAGGTTTGTCTCAGTCTTCTTAAAGAAACCTCACACAGTTAAAGGCCAGGTGGCGGAGTTGCAAAGGTTGCCACCAGTTACTGCTGGCGATTTGGTGCCTAACTCTATTAAGGGTCATGTGTTCGATTCTCGAGTGGGTTCCAACCTGCAAAATTGTTCTTAACTTGAATCATTTCAAACTTAGAAAGTGTTATTTTCTAAATAACGAAAACATTGTCACACAGTTGTCTGGTAAGGCTGCCTTGTTTCTGATTGCTTCTTGTCCTTGGAGAGGAAAAAGGGTGTTGAAACTATAGAGGTGGTCTGCTCTGGGAAGCTGATTCAATTTCTGAGGTAATGTCTCTCTGGGGTTTAGGAGTTTCTCTCAGCCAATTAGGTTTCTTTCTCGAGTAATTGCATTCTAATATTATAGCTGTAACTGATACTACCATCCGAGACAAAGGTTTTCTGATTTCAGACAAGTTGTTGTTTTGCCTAAGAACTTTAGTAATCAACCCACCAAGAGAATTTGAGAAAAAAATACTGCATTTTGAAACAGAACTATTTGAGTCTAACACCTTACCAACAAATCCTTTACAATCCTACACAATTTTTTAATGGAATCCTATAGTATTATAAATCCTATATGAATTAATAATCCTCATCTTTCTCTATTAAAGGGGATGTACCTTTCATAACACCAGGCTTAATGGATAATTAATCTTGTCATTGTAATAGTCAAGGATGATTAGACCAATCCTATTCCTTGGTGGAAGAGTGTAATATATCCTTTATTAAGAGCAACTTAAACGCTAAACAAACAAAGCATTGGAGTTATGCTGTCAAATTGTTGAGAACTGGTGACCTACTGTACAGACTGTCTCTTCATGTTTTTCTCTTTTAATTCTAAGCACTTTAGAAAACTACCCATTTGCTGGCCACAGGGGCTAAGCCAGAAATCAAAAGTATGGTGTCAACAATTTTGTTTCATTTTTTAAGTAACTGGGTGTCCAATTTTTACAGTTTCGTATCTCCTGCATGTTCAAATTTCTTTAAAAAGGGGTTTCAATCAAGGCAATTGTTCAATTCAGGGTGTCCATTTGGATGGGTGGACACCCCTCTGCCTAAGCACCTGCAATTTACCAGGTTTATTCAAGTGGTCTTTGACCAAGACGAGGCTTGAATTTCATAAGCATCTAACTGGTAGGGCTTTGACTCAGTGGTTGTTTTTTCATGGGGATGTTTATAATGTGTAAACTTTGATAATGCTCTTTGCCTGTTCTTGTAAATTTCTTATACAGCAGTTAAGCCTGATAATTTGCATTTATTTGTGTTCCCCTTGGTCACATAGGCCTGTGGCCTTAGCTTAATGGCTAGATTGGTTGCTGCCTTACTAATCCTTCTTGATGTACAGTTCACAGGATCAAATTTGTCTGTCCACCATCAAGTATATGAGTGAATCACACAATGTGACCAGGGCCCGCGGTCATGGCTTAATGGTAGCAAGAGTGCTTACTGAACTGAACCTGCTTCAATAAACCGTTCATAGTATAGGTACATGTATATTAGCCAGTCACATGTTGTGGCTCCGGCAATCGTTGAGGTGGTTTTAACGAAGTTTCCTCCTGATTTTCCACCGTTACATGGCAAGGAACAGTGTGAAGTGGATCCATTGCCATATAACAGAAACTGAAATACTTTTGAGTACGAAGTTAAACACCAATCAAATAAACAAATGCATGTAACCCAGTGGTTTTTACAAGGTTTCTGTATGGTTTTCCACTAATACTAGGCAAGAAACAGAGTAAACTCTACAATTTGTCGTCATATAAGTGAAATGCTTTTTGAGTATGATGTTAAATCCCACTCAAAGAAACAGACAAACCTTGTTCAGATAAATGTGATCTGACTAGTCCTTAACCACAACATTGATCTTCGATCTGGAAACAGGAATTGATTTTCCAATAATTTTTCCAGGACAAACGTTGGTAAGAGAATTCCTGACCTGGGACCTTTGCCTAACTATGTTAGTCCTTAATCTTTGTCGACATTATGTCTGAGATTATTCTTCAGAATCCACTTTACATTGATTTCGCATGACCTTGACCTTTGATGTAGTAACGCGTAATTGAATTTTCTTTGCCTATCGTTTAACTCCCCATCAATATATGGACATTTCCTGAAACTGTCCTACTACAAACAAGGTAAAGGAAACTATGTCTACAATACCACAGGCTTTCTGGTGAATTAACTAAAGACATTGTTAAATAACCTGATGATTTGAAAAGCTAAACGCAATCTATCTAGGGTTTCTATTTAAAACTTAGCTCTATAATTCCCCTTTTAAGCTCTGTTGTTTGAGTGGGGTTTTATGCTGTGATTACGTTATGCCACTCATTAATTTCCAAGTTGGATTTCTAAATAAAGTATTTCGGGAATATTTCTGTATTTAGTTAAACGATTCGGACTATCCTGGGGACTCCTCAATAAGATTTACTCCTATTTTGTCTCTTTTGTTGAGCGTGCAGTTGAGGGAGCTTCATGTTGCCCTGGCGCTCTCAGAACTAAAGGGGAACAGAAAGCCGATCTTTTTGTAGTGTCTGTATTGCATCCTGTTGTTGACATCCTATATTTGTCCTGTCTTGTCTTTTTTTGTTGCCAGTGGTGTTGAGGGTTGTTTCCTTCACCCATTGGGCTGGCACATCTTCATATAAGTGAAATACCCTTGAGTACGAAGTTAAACCCCAATCAAACAAACAAACGCATTTGAAGAACCTATGAGTGATAACACACACCATTTACATATATTACAAATCAGCAAAACAATGGCAATTGTAAGGCTATCTGATATTCTCACAAAATATTTGTTGACGCCAGAAAAGTTTAAAGCACAGACCTGTTGATGGATAGGTTTTGAGGAGTTAATGGGGGTCAGCTTATTCTTCCGGAGTTTTGTCAACTGGCCAGGTGGTCGATTGTGTCTTATCGGCCCCATAAGTTTGTAACTGACATTACAACTGATGAAGTTTGAAGCGTAGAGTTTGAATTCCTTCTTGACAGAGTGATTTGACACGACTTGGTGAAATTGAAAAGCTGACTTGTTACAGAGGCGATGGGTGATCTTATTGTGGTACGATTGAGTCAGATGACAGAACATTGACCTTGCGGCTTCCCTTTCAGGAAGCAAATAGGTTTGGCATGGCTATTGATCCAGGGCAGTTCGAGAGTCGATAATGATGAGGAGCTAGTTTATAGGAGATTTCCTGCCAGCCAGTTTTTACCAGATACTTTTGAGTGCATAGTGTTAAAAAACCAGCGAGCAAGTAAATAAACTGTTGTTTGTGTTTACCCTAACTTAGAATCTTTTCAAGGACATCACCTCCGTCAACTGTTGGAAAGTTGCCTGATCCTTAACAAAGTAAATAACTCGACAATGTATTTATACCTGAGTGACGGGTTATATGTCATAGTCACACTTCACTTGGAGAGCTTTATACACATTTCTACTTCTACTTCTACATGTAGGAGTTAAATACTGTATAAGCTTTAATTATCTGTTCTATATTTTCTAAAAATCTGTAATGGTATTGACTTAATGAGAAATAAAAGTTTTGGTTTGTTTTTACCGCCTGAAATGTATTTCCATTAAATACTAGTATCAGACTTAATGAGTTCTGATAAACGCTGACATAAGAGTCAGAAAATAAGATTACAAAAACATCAATATTTATCACCTACATCCTAATCATGTAATGTCATGTCAAGATGTTTTTGATTCTGTATATATTTTGTATTGAATTATGTTGTTGACTTTTATACAAGTTGTAACTTGTAACCTTGTTCACTGGTTATTAAATTCTTATAAGACCATATCACCAATCAAGGACTTAGGCAGATGGGTGTCAGCCAATCTTTTTGTTGACACCCTGAATTGAACAATTGCCTCATTTTGACACTGGTTTTAGAAACTTTAACATGTTATAGTTAGGAAAACTAAACAAAATTGGACTCTCAGATACTTAAAAAGTTCAGCAACAGGACAATTTTGGATCCCATACTTTAGATTTCTGGATAAATCTTGTCACTAATTAGCCAATTATATTTTTTAGCAACATTTTGCTGTACACCTCATTAAGCTCACCTGTTTCAATGATGTTTCCATAAGATTTCTTTGGACCAAGAAAAAACTAAACAATAATAAACACATAAATTGAAACCTTTTAATGAATTTCTTTGTTTTTTTGTTTTTTTTTAATACTACTCTATCTTTCACAGAATATCTTATCAATATTTATATACTGTGCAATAAGATGTTGGACTTGTAGGAAAACAGCACGCAATGTGGCTGGAAGTCTTAAAAGACATAAAAGTTAATTTAATATCGTAAACTTACCAACTTCATTTGCTAATCAGTGTTCATTAAGTATAGTTTACATGAGACAGTTTGTAACCTGAGATGTACTGTAAATTGAACGTTTTCTTTCTCTTAGAATGTTTTTTTCCCCTCCTCAAGCAATGCTCTTATAACATACAGATGTTGAATCTCAGGACTGGTGACAGGCATTATTTGATTTGGAAGAAGATCCAGCCTTTGGATATTCAAGGATGTAGTGGATGCCAAGTTTTATACTAAAGTTATCTAAGTTAATCTGGTTAGCTAGTTACATTATCTTGGTAATGCTTGAAGTAAGGGGTTTTCTTTCACACTACAACAGCTAGTTTGATTAAGTGGTGACATGTACATCTATCACATTAGCTCATAAATAGGGCTGCTGCCTTGGCCTAGTTGTAGCAAGTGCACTTACTTCGATTTATCGTTCACTGAATCGAGTCCATCTGTCAACAATTAGGTGTGCGATTGAGTCCCATGATGTGGCCCCGGCAATTGCGAAGGAGATTTTTAAGACGTTCTATTCCAGTTTTCCACTGTATTTTGGCAAGGAACAGTGTGAAGTGGACCATCCATTATCCAATGATTGAAATACCAATGAGTACGATGTTAAACTGAAATCAAACAATCAGGTATATGAGTGATCTCATGATGTGGCTCAGGCAATTGCAAAAGAGGTTCTCTTCCAGTTTTCCATGGTTATTTGGCAAGAAACAGTGTGAAGTGGACAATCCATCATCATATGAGTGTAATACCCATGAGTAGGACATTAAACCCCAATCAAACAAACAAACAAACAAACAGGCCAGTAAGAATAAAAAACAAACTATTATTCAAAGATAATGGTGTGTGGACTGGTTTTTAATTTAACATCATCACATGTTGAAGAAATAAGTTGACATTAAACCCTTAGCAAAGGAATAAACCTCTTGATTACCAAGTGTTATGTGCATTGATTGGTTTTCACTTCCTGTTAAGGTGATGTGTTCAGCTACCTACATGTATTATATGGGTTAACTATTGACTCTTGATACTACAATTCTTATCCCCAGCTCCCCCCATTTCTCTCTGAAACTACATTCCTGTGGGATTTAAGCCCCTTTTTTACCCAGATCTTGGATACAATTGCTTTACTTACCGTAATGACAGTAACATGTAGCCAATCAACATCTCTTTTCATGGATTGTTTATTTGTAGGCTATTTGTAGAAATGCAAACTGAGCTGTTTCCTGTCTATCTTTTTTGTCTGTCTTACTTAGCCACATTTTTTCCCTTTACAAATCAATCCTCACTTCTTAATTTTGGATTGATGGACTAGACTGTTTAGATTGAGATAAAACTTAGCATACAGCAGGTTTAATGTTGGATGAGATCTGTCAGTGGTCTTGTTAGAAGAGGACTATTATTCTCATCGACCATTTAACTTTATCTCTGGAAGCTACTCACCCTGGTTAACTCTCCTCTCTAGATAGGCTCTTGGCTGTGGCTTAGTGGTTTGTGTGTGTGCTTACTAATCCTTCTTCTATGCAATGTGGCCGTTGCTTAGTGGTGGCCTGTGCGCTTACCGAACTGAACCTGCTTTGATGTACTGTTGCGGGTGGTTGGAGGGAGCTTCATGTTGCCCTGGTGCTCTCAGAGCCAAAGGGGAACAGGGAGATGAGCTGTTTGTGGTGTCTGTATTGTGTTATGTTATTGTCCTGTATTTGTCCCATCTTGGGTTTTGTTTGTTGCCAGTGGTGTAGAGGGTGGTTTCCTTCACCCATTGGGCTGGCACTTGAGTACGACGTTAAACCCCAATCAAACAAACAAACAATCAATGTAATGTTCAACAGATTGAGTCCATCTGTTGACCATTAGATCTATGAGTGAGTCACATGATATGACCATGGTAGATTTTACAATTTCAAATTCAAATCCTGACAAAAATCCATTAGTAGGGAGCATGTTGATGCCCTGGTGGTAGACCCTGTTTACTCATGGAGCTCACTTGATGCTTCAAAACGGATAACTTCATTTTGTCACAATGTTTCAGCATTTATTATGTCATCATCTACTCATGATGTCATATTAAAGTTATTTTTTTCTCATTTTGAATCAATATTTTGAATTTATTATGCCATCATCTGAAGATGACATTACACATTCTAAAATATTGAGACAAAATGAAATTATAGCTTTTCTTGTCTATTATTTTAAACTCTTCAGTGGAATTACAGGCTTTTGATTAAACAGGTATGGGTGATATGTCATCATATAAGCGAAATAACCTTGAGTATGATGTTAAACCCCAATCACACAAAAACACAAAACTTATGGGTTATGTAAAAGTATGCATACAAATTATTATCTACAAAAGGTGTGGGTAAGAGGACTAACTCATGTCCATCTGATTAACAGGTAATGGATAAAACACTTCATTAAATCTCATGATGCTGCTATGGCTACTGTTGGTTTATATCAGTATGTACATATTCATGTAGGTAAGACAAAATTAAGAGCAGTGTTAAATATCAATCAACCATGCTATGTAAAAATCAAAAACAGAAGAGAAATCGAGCAAGAAAAAGTAAGAAAAACACCTTATCTTTTTCCCCTCTGCAGCTGTAATACCTTATCCATCAATCTAAACAGTGCATGACTTGTTTATTTCCGAGAGCTATTATTACAGGTAAGAGCTATTATTATAGGTAGTTGAGCTGTGAGGTAAACTGTTTTCAATGTTGTATGGGATGTTGATAAACTGGTTTGTGACCAATCTATCAGAATGAGTTAATGATATTGGACGGTGGAATAATAGCCTCAGTGTTAGCTAGACAGATGATAGGCTATAATGCTATCCATCTTTTGGATTATTTTCCTGATCTTATCAGAAGATGTTGCATTGATTGATATTAGTCTGTAGCTGAAATAAGTAGAGACTGGCTGAACAATACACTTGGAATTGATGAGCCAATAGAATTCTGATTGAGTACAGACTGGCAGAACACTACACGTTGAGCCCATAGAATTGTTATTTAATTGTTCATGATAGCGTGAAGTGTCAGATTGTGCGATGTCTTCACCACTCCATTACATAATCTCTCCCTTCAGATGCCTTTATGACAGATGTAATCCCTGTCCTATTATAATCAGTGATAATGCTTGATTAGATCTTGATTCTGTCATCTCAACTAATACACTTGAGACCATTAGGTATATGAGCGAGTCAGATGTTGTGGCTCCGGCAATCGCAGGGGGTTGGGGGTTACTAGGTTTCTTCTCGGTTTTTCACTGTAATAAGGTTGTGTAAACTGTGAATCTGTCGTCATATAAGTGAAAGTGCGACGTTAAACACCAATCAAACAAACAAATAAAAAAAAATATGCTTGATTCCAGCAGTGTGCAGACCGTATGGTTCCTTACATGAAGTAGGCCTAATGTTTAACCATGTGGTGAACTTCTTCGTGATGGTGTTGAATAAGCAATGAGGCGATATGGTGGAGACCAACAATGATGTTGAAATTAATAAATAATTTCTGTAATAAATAGGCCATTTTTGCACTCTCAAAATGTTTTTTCATGGTCTTTAAATCATCAAGTATGGTTTTATTTTACTTCATAAGTTAGCCATATCCAATTAAACGGTTTATGAGAATCAACTAACCTATTACTTTATATTTTAATCGTGATGAAAGCTTTACAACTTCTTACTAATTTGAGGGTCGATAACTTTCTTTAATTAGTCTGTTTTATTGCCTGGAGATTCCCACAGGTGTGCAATCTATTAGCATATGTAAAGATGATATCAGCAACCTTGTCAGATATTTAATCAATATGATATTATATTTACACTTCAATTAATAAAGAAGGTATTAGTGTTTACTATCAGTATTTAAATAAAGGTTATGACAACAAGAACATACATACAAGCTTTCAGAATAATTAATCATGAAAACAAATGTTGGTTATGCTCCAGCCACTCAGGATGAAGGAAGTATACCAGTTGTTATTCCAGACTCATTAAGCCAGGATAAAATTAGTAAGAGCTAATAATGATGTGGAGAACAGAACAGCAGCTGGTCCAGACAGCTGACAATGACCTTTAATGGCCTTGTATTGACCCACTGGCAAACCAGGTCAATACACACATTGAAAATAACTTGGTAAACACCTCAGGTCAACAAAAATCTTGCTTGGTGGAGAAAACAAGTTTGTTGAGGGCACACTTTGTACAGCCTGTTATTGGCAGGCAAACTCAAAGATTGATGAGAACTGAATGGATGATCTGGATTTGAAAAAGCGTAACAACAATATGGACTAATTTGACAGCAAAAGACACAATTTTTTAAATAAGTGTGAATTTGTAAGAGTTGAATCATGGTATATTGCGATTTTAAAAACAATTGGTTGTTACTTTTTGTGAGTGCATGTATTTTGGCAGTGGCTGTTGTGATTTTATTTTGCTTATGCCTAAAACTTAATTTTAACAGAAAAATTTGGTCTATTCTGAAAGTACATGAAAATCAAATTAAGGGTAAATGCAGAGACGAAAGTTTTGGTAAAAGAGTGAGCCACAAGATATGGCTCCAGCAATCACGGGATAGGTTTTTACTGGGTTTTCGTGTGGTTTTCAATGGTGTATAAACAGGTAACGCTTTTGAATGGTCAATCTGTCATCATATGAGTGAAATACCCTTGAGGACGATGTTAAACAGACACAAAAATTACTCAATTAATTTAATAAGCGATAAAGAATCTGAGACATTGCTAAATTTTAAGTGAAGTATTGTTTGAGAATAATTTTACACATGTCACATGATTGTCAATATATGGTATATAAAACACCTCCTTCAGCTTTCAACCGGGTGTACAAACCTGCCCTCCTTGTGTATTTTGGAGTATTTTGTACACATAATTTATGCTGAATACACAAATTTGCCAAACATGTGTATATTAAAATACCTTATTCTAAATCCTTGAAGAAAAAAAAGACTAGAAAAGTACAAGAAAATATTGGAAAAAGACGTTTATAGAAGTAGAAAATACAAATAATTGTCAGAAAATATTTATGAAAAATCCACGTTGTTTGATGTAACTTTTCCACGATCGTGTCACCCTGCGGATTATCAAGTATATGAGACCGTCACACGATGTTACTCCGGCAATCGATGTCGTGGTTAAGAGCGTTTTTTTTGCCAGCTTTCAATTGTAAATATATGAGGAGCAGTATAAAGTGGGACAAACAAACAAACAAAACTGAAACTAAGCACAGAATATGTATTATAAAGGTTCAAAATATGAGCTAGTGCAACTAACTGTGATTCATTTTGTAAAAAACCCTGAACAAAAATGAATTAACAGTATTTTAACATGCAGCCAATTATCTATTGTCTTGAAATCTACCATTCAAATGGAAAGGAAGAAAGTTCATACAGTGATTGATAAAAGACATTTTCTTGATTAACCAAAATTGAATAAAATTATTATTTGAATTTAATGGTATAAGAAATACATTTTAAATATAAGCTCTGATTGAAATTGTATTTTGATAAAACTTTGAATATTCATACTAAAATCAAAGACTAACCTGTCATCATACAAGTGAAATACCCTTGAGTACAATGTTAAATCCCAATCAAACAAACAAGCAATCCCAAAAATATCTATCAATCAATGTTATGATACTGCTTAACATAGAACACAAACATGTAATAAAGCGGAAATATTTAGTCGAAATAGGTCCCTCGATCTTGCTTCAGAGTTGCACAACTTGCGTACGTTGTACTATGTTAAGATTACCAGTGGAGCTTTAAATGGAACTATTTACCTATAGAAACTATCAACATCTAAAACAACTTTTGTGATAATCTATTGAACAACAAAAAAAAAAACAATAGATTCATTGTGGCAGCGACTATACTTGAAGTAAATCTATAGTTTGATTTATTGTTGCATCCTCAATACCTGCCGTCTATATGTAACAAGACAATATACCTGTCAGCCTCTCTGTAATCATCAGAAAACAAACCAACCTTTAGTCTATTTGTCTTGCAATTTACTTCTCACTAGGTATGAGATCAATTATTTGTAGGTATGTTCTATCAATTGTGCACATTCTTAATAACTGTAAAAGCCTTTTGAAACTGAAAAGCTATGATATTAACTGTGTAAATAAAGCTGAGTGCAACAAACTTCTTTTATCATCCTTCTGTTTGTCACTATGGCAACAGATACACAACTATTGAAGCTCCTAGAAACATAATAAGTTATGTTTATATAGTCTACTTAAGACAATATCCATAAAAAACATAACCCAATCGTAGAGATAACTGTGGAACCACATGGTGGAGGAGAAAATATAATCTAAGTATTAAAGGATGCAAACATGCCTGTTTCAGAACACAAACAAAACTGTACCCTATATCAATCTAAATATAGGTCATGTGACTAAGGTATAGAGACTCAAAAAGCATAATGGATACTCCTATATTTAATAAAAGCATAAAAAACACATAAAAACAACAAATATTAATGGTAAGGGACATACATGCAGGTTTAAGAACACCTGTGTAAATGTAAGTCATGAGACTAATATTAGGAGATGCTACAAGCGGACCGGATACTCGTATATTTAATAGTGTCATATAAAACACATGAAAACAACAATTATTTCATGGCAAGAAACAAACATGTATGTTTCCGAACACAAATAAAATTTTGCTCTAAACCAATCGATGTCATGTGACTAAGATTAAAGAGACCTCTACAAGAAGAATAGCTACTTGTAGTCATAAAACACAAATAAAAACAGCAATTATTTTTTTACTACATGCTCTCCACCTAAGGCCTTAAATAAAAACAACGTTTTTTTCCAATAACAGCTTGAAACAATTATGCTAGGCAGGCGGGATTTTTTTTTTTTTATTATGTCATTTTTTATCTTTTTTGTCGACGTAACTGTTGTACAGAACAGGAGATATTAAATAAAAGTTATATGGATGTTTGCATGCCCGAAAAACATTACAAAAAAGAGTTTGCTGTCAAAATATGACATTTTGTGAAGGTCTTTTGCAAGCGAAAAAAAAAAATATGTATATTATTTTAATTTTTATTTATTTTTTCAAAAGCCAATAAAAACTTTAGACTCGGAGCTATTTCGTAGAATCTGTCGGGTTAAAGGAAACAAGACATTTTTTTTTTTTAGGCCTAACTTTTTGAGTATATGTTTATTACTATAACATCTCTTATTGAATATATTGTGTCTTGATGTTATTTAGCTTCTGCTAGATTTAACGGCTTTATGAAGAGAATGATACTGATTTATGAAGGAATGTATTGCTCGGTTGTTGACAGTTGTGGAAGTTTGAAGTTCTCTTTATAACTGTGCAGATATAAACATACATAGACATATTTATCAACTCTGCTGATGACTTCAGCCGACCCAGTTAAGGCATCTGCTGCTGTTTGAACAAAATACTGTATGCTAAAATTTCATCTTCTTAAAAGCGATACTCCGGGCTGAAATAACCTCTATATCACTTGAAAGGTTACCATTAAATATACTTAAATATGGCATCAACAGCATTTCTTCATTTTATAAAATAACCCGAGTGTAACAGGTATATACCTTCCTACCACCACTGACGGCTGACATTTTGGGCGTGGCTAACCCTGTCCATGACGGCACAAGACTAAGACTCTTGTGTGTTACGGGTTAATAAGATGTGTAAACCAATGACCTATCTAGGTGAACTGTCAAAGATTTTAACAGTCGACTCTACAGGTCTCGTTACGATGTCACCTTTTTTGAAAAACAAAGATATTTGATTGGTCCATATTTGTGGTTGTGTACAACCACAACCTAAGGTTGTGCTACTGACAATTATTGTGTGAACACACTGGCATCACATAAGTGAATAACCCTTAAGCACCCCCATAAAATACCCCTCAAATAATCAATTGAGGTACAGTGTCCATACCATCAGCAAGACTTACACCCAGTCCATTTTTCCAGAAGTCATAGTTTTCTTTTTTGTATTATTTCTAACAATACAATATTCCGGAAAGAGATGAGTTGCTGTGTTCAGAGAAATATGTTCATTTATTTTGGAAAAAATTCCCATCTAATGGAAATTTGGAGGCATACAATTGAAAGTTTTTGCCACCTAAGGTCATTGTTCGTAAGTATATATTATAGAAGAAATCCAGAGCATTGGAGGGCACTTTGTAACCAGTTGTTTTTTAGCTTAACTATTATCTTTCCGGGACATACTTTTGCAATTTCGTCAATTAGCTGTTTAAATACAGTCTAGTCTGGCTTTCTAATACACTGTTATGCTCTTTGCTAATCATATTGACAGAATTAATTGAGAACCTCCCAATGGGTTTCATTATCATTTCATAGGGAACAACTAGGGACTGGGCTATACACTGGCCTCCTCATTGGCTCAAACAAGTGCCATGGTTTAGAGCATTGGCTTCTGATGGAAGTTAGCGCCTGTAAAAAAATAAAATTTCAGCGGCTTATTCCCATCGCATTGATTCGTTGAACGGGTTCATGTCCACTTTGATGTGGAAAACTCTGACCTGCCTACACATGATTTAGATTGAATACACCAAAAGGCCATTGCCGGTGACTGGAGGGAGCTAAATAGAAACAGGAACCTGATATGTGTGTGATGTCTTTGTATACCTGTATATTTGTCCTGTGATGTTTTTGTTTGTTGCCAGCATCGTCAAGGGTGGTTTCCTTCCACCATTGGGCTGACATGCTGTCATGTGAGTGAAATAACCTTAAGTACGGCCTTAAACCCTAATCAAACTAACAAAAAATAACGCCATTAAAAAACTTGCAGAAATTGAAATTCTTTACACATAATGCAAAGAAAATCCTTCAAAAAGGAAAATTTTTTTTAACATAAATTTTTTCTAGGGTAAGGAGAGTTGACTACTTATGTTAATTCCTCCATGATACGACCAATGTACTGACCGGGCGGTTTTCAGTTAGGTGCATGATTGACTTTTCTCCATTACTTGCCATGTACAGGCAGTCAGTGAACCTGTAATCTTTAAGGTCACGTGATGTTTTGCCTAGAATAAATGATAATAAAGCCAGTAGTGGGCCTTACTGCCTGTTCATTTCTTAGAGCATCTACAGGACAAAATTGTCTTTACTCTATTTATTTTTGGTACGAGCAAAGCTTGCCATTGGATCATTACTATGTCAACGACAAGTCACGCAAGCCAATCTCTGAAAAATGTGCGTTTAACACATGAGATGCTCAGCATGTAGCCTTCAGCAACAATAGTGTCTGGGCTTGCACAAAGCCTTCTATCCCTTCCAGTTATGGTAACTGACTAAATCTTTATCTGTATTCATCTCAGAGCTCTCCCTTCTTTGAATTCGTTATGACAAGCTATGATCCTCCAAGTAAACGAGTTAGGTGCAAGATTTGCTTTTCTGGCACAGTCCCTCAGCCTGGTTGCTTGTAATATACATACAGGCCATCAGCCAACATGCTATATTTAACATCATGAGATGTTTTACCTGGAATACATGATAATACAACCAATAGTGCCCCTTAATGAAGAAAACTTCATATACCTTTATATTAGTGTTGTTGTCGTAGTCCAATTTGTAATCAGAGATTGATAGCCATCCTATTTTCTGTTAAACAATTAAAAACTTAATTTTGCATGCTTTGGATTGATAAGAAATTTATGCCTCACTTGGAAATTCATTTTGCTGCAACAGAAACTGAAATACCAACTCTTTTCACTTGTTAATGGTTATACTTGACTGAACTGAACTTTATTACACTCAGCTGGCAGTAGCGAGATTTGAGGTTACACTGAATGGTGCATAGAAGACCTGGTGGTACAAATTTCAGTTTTACATAGGAGTGAAATAGTCTAAAGTGACCTTGATAAACTTAACAGAGGTTCAACATTTGAGGTATATGTACATGTTTATTGCAATAAATCTGAAAAATTGAAACATATTCTATTACAGAATAAAACGTCATTGCAGTGGAATTATTATAACATAGTTTACATTATCTTTCACTTTTTCAAAATTTTGCCATCAGCCAATTTCAATTGGTTTTGTTTGTTTGTTTGATTGGTGTTTAACGTCCTACTCAAGGGTATTTCACTTATGTGACGACGGACACAAATACAGAACATCACAAACAGATCTGCTTCCCGTTACCCTTTAGCTCTGCGAACACCAGGGCAACA
>JARFOD010075582.1:9291-20877 GCA_031763545.1 Mopalia muscosa
AGCCCCCCCCCCCCCCCCACACACTCACGCACAAACAATATTGTCTATGCAATAATAGTATAAGAGTAGATTCTAATTTAGAATGTGGTCGTGGACTGTCAGAATAGTTGCAGGAAAACCCTCGGTGGATATTTTATGTGTATGTTCAAGAAGTTTGTTGGTATAAAAATGACAATAATTAATAATACGTAAAAAAATAAATCACAACAAAGTTATTGATAAGATCTTTCTAAGCCAAGTGAAGCATTACGAACATAGCCATGTTCTCCTATGTAGTCGATCACGATCTTTACAATCCGTAGACGGATATATGAGATTCAAGATTCAAGATTCACACTATTTCTTAATAAAATAGGAGAAGGGAACACTACTGAATAACTTCTGGTTAATGGACTCTGATTATATTGAAACACAAGGGTAATTCACTTATACAATATATTTGTAGTGTCTTTAAAGCCGGAAATACAAAATATCCGGCACGATCTACGTAAAGTTTGCTGTATATATATGATACCGACAAGTGAAGCCGAATGTGAAGTATATTTAACGAATGAAACCCCCCCCCCCCCCCCCCTTCCCGTTGCCCAAACGCATTCTCTTCTCAACTCAAACACACTGCGGATTGGAATGATTTACAATTTTTATGCCTCATGACTTCCATAAAATGGGCATTGTTTTTAGATAGTTAATTTTTCGGTTCACTGATTTTGACAAACACATGAGAGAGCTTTCAATCGAATTGACTCCGTGAAAAATATCAATATTTTTTCGAAAGACAAAAACAGCTGCCAACAAAAAGAATTGGAGACTTCTTCTCAGCTAGAATCTAAATTCATATTACCCTTGTACAACATGCCAGTAAATTCCGTCTCAAAACAAATGAGGTGGCAGTCCTACATCAACAAATATAACCGATTTAAACTAAACACCATTATAACGCTAGAATAAATCTGTTATCTAGAATGTATTTTTGACGTAATCTCGCTGAACATTCTAACAAAACCCTGTACAGAAAAACATGATATTCCATAAACTTGAAATGAAAAATGTCTGAATCCAGATGAAAAGCTATGAAGAATACTACTTATGGGGCTTTGAGTTAATCTGTTATTAAATCTATGGGAACACAAACACATTAAAGTGAGCATTACGATTACACATTTTGATCAGACCTCAAGGCACAAAAAAGATAAACTATTTCAAGATCGAGGCACGTTATAACACATATTTTGAAAAGCGCAAATATTTTAGACAATATTCCCAATAAAAGTATCGTTGGAAAGCCATCTCTCTGCATAGATGGTCCGTCCGTCCGTCCACTCACTCACTCACTCACTCACCCACACACTCAAACACCCACTCACTCACTCACAAATTCACTCACTCACAAATTCACTCACTCTCCCGACAATGCCATGCTGAGCGAATCTGCATTTGGGAATTGCCGGTGTAGAAGTAAATGTAGTACCTTAATATTCCATAATTATGACAGATGTGATTATTACGGGTGCTTCTCTAATGATCGTTTTCCGTAAAATATTTTAACCAGAAAAATCTACCATTTAGATGTTATTCATAGCAAATAAAGGATAATCGGTGTAACGTATTTGACATGTAGCTAATTGAGGTCAAAATTAGATCGTCCATGATAAATAATTAGTCCCTTCCGTGAGAAAAATGGACGCCATCTTTACCCTAACTTTTGACGTCATGATTGACCACACCGAGGTACAAATACACCGGAAATATTGGACACCTATATTGCTTAAAGGTCTGATGGGAAATACTACAACAGGCGCTTTAAAACAATAATGCGTCATATGATGAAGAAAAGGTTGATTGTGCGGGCAATCTGGACGTTCATTGCTATTTTAAAAGCGCAACGAGATTGTTGAAATTGTAAAAAGAGAAATTGTACTGCCTTTTAATGAATTTTTCGATAAATACATATGTACGTGTGTGTAGGGGGAGGGCGTTTCAAGCTTATTAAGTATCCATGTCTTAATATGAGCTCAAAATTAAACTGTTTGTGTTTATATAGAATCAGAAAGCTAATATTTTCAATAAGGCAATACTAAAAGGTTTTTGTTTATTTTAATATTAGAAGAGGACATCATGTTTCATGTATATTAGATTAATGCACATGAGGACCATGCGTCGTTTAACACAATAAAATACTTCTCTTTTATACTTACGGTATAGTGCGGTTATTTACCGTTGGAGTTAATCGCTATCATATAAGCGAAATGACTTTGATCATGGCATTAAACACTAAACAATCAACCCTTTTTTGAAATGGAAAATGAAAAATGAAATGAGTTTTAATGACATTTGCTGGCTCGTACGAGCTATGTTTTCAGTACTTTATCATTTTCACGTTATCTGTTTTTATCAACCAGCTTCAGTACTAGTTCATATCGCGATCATACAAATTTTGTGAATTATCCTAAAATTAAAAAGGTGATTAGGAAAGTATTGATGTAAATCTTTATTAAAATTAAATTAAATCTGAATTAATTGCAAAGATTTTGCTGATATTTATTTGGATTTTATCGAACACAACTTGAAAATACATCGTTTATTATAAGTCGGGACAGGGAGTTTTATGAACGGGCTTCCATGTCATCTTTAGGTAAAGACTTCTCTCTACACATATGTTCAGAATCCAAAATGCTCCAGACAGATATAGAAAATGACAGACTGTGGTGAAAATAATTTCCGATCCGGCTCGGTGAAATGGCGTAGAACATAACATTAATCTTAGGAAGGAAATTGCTATTTATCCAAGACCATCTATCTCTTGTCCCGACATCTTCCAGCCATGCTGCCTGCCATTACCCAGGTCAATGCCATACAGGATGCCGATCACAACTGTATCACTTTCATTCTATAACGTATCGCAGAAACGCAAACAGACGTCACAAGATAAACTATATAGTTTTAAAACAAAGAATAATAAGTAAATAGAATGACAAAGTTTTCGGAGTTCAACATATGACTCACATGTGAACAGAGACTGGCATTATTGTGATATATAAACTATAGCTTTTGGAAAATATTCATCAACGAATTGGTTGAATGTCGGCCTCATATGATTTTTGGCACACGTTATAGAAAAGCTGAGAATCAAATCCAATGGTTACTAGACAAATGGCTTCCAAGTTGAAACTGAGTAAACATGCACATTGTAAACTTTTTTTGTACATTTTAAGTGTCGCCCCCATAATTTTGTTTTCTTAAGTTTATTTCTTTACTTTATTTCCAACGTAATGATTTGCAGTAAACCCATTTTGAAAACTGGTAAGGTATATTCTCATAAACTGAGACTCAGGATAGTACTGTAAAACAATTACATCTGTAGACAAGTTTTGATTAAACTATGATGAATCAAGAAAACTGATTATATTACACGATATAATGATTATTCCAGTTTTGTGCTTAACTTGTACCATGGTCTAGTTTTCTATTGTAAAGTGTTGGAACGCTACAACGATTGCTCTGTCTTAAAAACATATGGCAATGTTATCAGCATGAGTTTGTCATTTTCTATTTGTATATCTGTGTACATGTCCGAGTAACCGAACCATGTAACAGCTAAACGTTCTAGTGGTATATGGCGCAACAGTAGCGTCCTTCTCTTCGTGACGGCCTATTCCAGTAAATTGGGTTCGAACAGCCTATCTCCTGTATCTTGCGTACCCAACAGACAGGGTTATTGAATCTTTAATAAACGACTACATTTAAAAAGAAACACGAATGACCTTAAAGGCTGTCCAAAGAGAGTCATATTCATAAAAATCAAGGTAATATTAAACACGCAAAAAAAAATTTTGACAATAAAACTGATTGATTTATGGAAAGGAGTTTGATATTATTATTTTTAACACGCAATTAAAGCAGAACAGAGTTGTATGAGACCAGAAGCCCCCATGGTCTGTTTTGAATATATAAACTGTTTTGGAACAACACGGTTCAACTCTGTTTCGACGCAAAAGGTTTATTTATTTTTTATCTAGTTATAAGAACATTCTTTTTCCGTCCTGCATTTAGTGAATAAAGTTAAAAAAATAAATTCCAATAAGAAGTTATTGAATTTAAGATTGAAATTTTTTGTGATGTTCTTTGCATAGTGTATATGTTATGCACGATGGGTTATGCACGATTTCTAGAACTTCATTTTTAGTCTAAATTTTATTTTAAAACTCACACCCGTGAAACTAGGCATTCTGATCAGTGACAGAATAATCTAGTGAAGTGTTTCTAAAAAACAAAAAAATTGGTTTACTTTTTTAGTTATTAATATTATAATGAAGAAAAACACATTTCCATAATAAATTTTAGGAAAATTGCTATAAAGAGATAACAATGTAAAAATAACATGTTTGCTATACCTTTACCACATTATTATGTTACTAATACACATGCCGAATTTCACGGGTGTAACCCACTGGGTTTTCTAGAAAACAGAGTTGAACAATTACATTTTTGAAAAAAACAAAAAACAAACCAAACTTGAATTGTTAGAAATCGTGCAAAACCTATCCAGCTGTACACCTACAAAGAACTGTGTCACAAATTAAAATTCAATGGCTTTTAAGTGGGATTTTAAATCATTTTTTCCACTTAATCCAGGTTTAAACTATAGAATGTTCTAATGAAGATTTTTTTAAAATATAAAATTAGACACTTTTGACTCTGGAATGGGTTGTCCATCTTCAAGTTAGACATCTGTTAGTAGTTGGACTCTGTCATTTCTGTCATTTAAAAATATAATTACACATAAAACAATTGTACAAGTTTAATTTAACTCGTCCATAAGCGATTTATAGCCTATCCTACAAAACCAGGTAGCTCTCAGAAAACTGTGTGAGTATAGAACTTTTGGTAATTTATTCAATTCTTTTTTTGCTGAGGAACGTAGAAAATCCAAAATAGGGTAGCAAGCCATATCTTCTACTCAATATCACGCTTTATACATAAAAGTAGCATTACAGTTGAAACACTATTGTCTTCCAAAAGATATATTTATTCGACAATTGCACTCCATCTTAGTTAATAAGCTACTTTATAGAAAGTTATTCTCAATCGAAAAATGTTTTACACAACTTTCTGTTGAACAAATTCCTTTTTTACACAATGCAAAACCGTCTGAATTCAGTTTTTTTTCTCGTAACCATGTACGTGTATTGCAACTGCCTAAACACATTTCAGGCTCTACGGATAAAGGGAGACCACTCTTTAAGTTAAGTTTGAGCTTGGGCTTCGTTGGTTATTATATTAAACTTCACTCTTGGCAAGTATACTAATTGCCAAAAGATTTCATTCACTTCCGAACAAGTTGTTGAACATTTTTTAATGGCGATAAAGACAACATTGACTTTTTTGCCAAAATATAGCAGATGTCTGCAAAGCGACACGTAGCAAATGAAGTACGGTAAGAGATTTGTGTGTACTAAGACTTTTAGTCATTCGTGTCATTTTTACGTACAATTAAAAAACGAAAATAAGGAAATGTGGAATGTGCTCGAACCAATTAACCTGATTTTGGTTTCACCAATAATCAATATATACCGCTAGACCAGGCCGCAGTTAAAACATTGTTTGTTATGGAACGCAGAAAATCGAAATAGGGTACCTTATATCGAACGAAGAATCTGTAATTGGCTGTCACTCGGAAGAACATAAAATAGTCCCGCTATGTAACACTAGATCGCGCAGCTCTTTCTTTTTTGTTTTACATGACCTCTTGGTGTTTATGCGGTTGTTCGTTTGTATTTGTTTATTTAATATACAATTGCTTCCCATTATAATGTACACAATGTCAAAGAATATACCTCCAAATTACATTACAGTTAAAACACTATTTTTTTCAAAACATATATTTATTCAAAAATTACACTAGTGGATAAGCTCCGTTATTCAGAAGAAAACATTGTTTTACACCACTTTCTTTCGAACACATTCCTTTATAAACAATGGAAAATCTTTTTGAATCCACGTAGCTATAGAGGTTTGCTGTCTTGACAATGTAAAGATCTTGTAGCGGCTTGAACACATTAGGCTTCACGGCCAAAGGGAGACCACTCCATAGCCAAAGCTGAGCTTGTTCTTCGTTGGTAATAATTTAAGCTGTACTGCGAACATGTATACTAATGTTGAACGAATTTTGCTAACTTTCCAAATTTGCCTCGGTGTTCATACCTTGTCGCATTAGAGACTGTAAAAAGAGCGAATATTGACCGAGTGTTGTGATCTGGTGGTCGAAGCCTGGGGAGACATATATGGTGCTTGTAATTCGTTGTAATATAACATGCGCCTCTGAATTCAGGTGGATAAAATAATCTTGGAAATGTTCTCGGACATAATTCAATGGCAAAAAGGGCACCATTAACTTTAATTGTAAAATATAACAATACTCCACAAATCAACACTTAACAATATAAATACGGAGAGCAGTCTCTTGTAATTGTGAGTATTTCTTAGTAGCTCTTTCTCACACAAGTAGTGTTGCAATTGAACTGTTAGACAACATGGAGAGAACCTGTCGCTATCACTAATACTGGACGGTTTTAACAAATTAATTGAACTCATCAACCGATCAAAAAGTTATTTATTCGCCCACCTGTCCAGATATGAACTGAGCAACCATTCAATAAATCATTTATCAGCCCACCGGTCCTCATATGAACTGATCAACCAGTCAATAAATCATTTGTCAGCCTGCTGGTCCTCATATGAACTGACCAACGAGTCAATAAATCATTTATCCGCCCAACGGTCCTCATATGAACTGAAGAAGTAGTTAATAAATCATTTATCAGCCCACCGGTCCTCATATGGACTGACCAACCTGTCAATAAATCATTTATCCGCCAGACGGTCCTCATGTTGAATTTATCAACCAGTCAAAAAATCATTTATCAGCCCACCGGTCCTCATACTGAACTGTCGTGGTTTGATCCAGTCAACCAATATGTTTTCATTGTTCCTTTTCCCTAGGGTAAGAAAAAAACCTTTATAAACATTCTTTTGATTCTAAGTTAAATTGTGTAATATGTTAAATACAGTTCATGTTAACTAGGGGAAGTCTTTTCTGTCTTTTGATTTTAAATGTCAATCAGCTGTTTATAGTTTTATTCCAGCAGCACTATTGTACAGAGTAAAATAATATTTCGAAATAAAGTAAACTTTCAGGAGTTCTTCTTATTCTCCTGACTCAAAAATAAATGAAATGTCCAATAGGGATTTTGTGAAAAAGTATAACCTTTACACATGAAACAGACCAACGAAATTTGTTTGTACTATTTTCTTTTTGAAGACTTCAAGTATTCGATTTGTTTCTTAATTGAAAGATAATCATTCTTTCACTCGGAAAAGATAAACTGTTTTTGATTATCTTTTACTTCAGATCAAACCATTGATAAACGAATACAATACATGCACTGCAATTTACAAAACGATAGGTGCTAGCTTAACGAATGGGACATAACTCTCGGTTTCATATGAACACACCTTAAGAGTTGTCTCCCCTCTCTCATCCAAATAAAATCCACCAACAGCATCCAGTAAATTCTTTGTACTTTCACTTGTATGGATTTTAAGAGCTGCAAAAAATTATAAAAGGAAAAGTAAGGGAATTGTGAAGTAAATATTCCATGCAATCCTCTCATCAGGTGTTAAAATCATACTTATCTATAAATTAAATATCAACCATTAAAGAAATAAATACTGAATTCATATAGGCATTCGGTTTTATTTCAAACCCTAACAGCTTTGATTCACTGGCAATATTTTAGTGTACAGATTTTAGCAAGCGTATCAGAGGATCCGATGACTTCCAGTTCCGCCAACTCCTTTTGTGCTAATTAGTTAATTGAGAGTTGTTGAAAGTGGATTGGCGAAGATGTGGAAATAAGAAAATTAATGTAGAATTATTCTGATAAAATCATTTAATAAATCACTGGTTTTCAACTCTAAATCAACTCTTTTTACATACAGCCATGTAAAGCAAAATTCAAAATCAGTCGTCAAGTAGCAATACTGTGCAGTTTTTGCTATCCTGGTAAACTTCAATAGGTTTTAGTGAGGTTTCCCAGCTAATGAATTTATTCAGTGAGGCCGTCCCTCTGGGTCGTTGTTTCTTCTAAGATCATTGTTTTGATGATGCTTCCAAACTTGCCCATTACACATTCTTTCAACGTCTTGAACGTCTTACATTCTCATTCCTTTCATGAAAGTATAGAATTTACCCAAAGATCTGAAAAGTCTGTACTATTCCATGGTGTTTGGCAACGAACGTGACCATCGCCATGTGCCTTAGTTGTAAAGGTGTTAATGTAACTTACCTTCGCCGTGGGACTCCATCCTGGACGCTGTATTGACTGTATCACCAAATAAACAGTACCGTGGCATCTTTAAACCAACTACTCCTGAGCATACGGACCCTGTTACAGACAAGCAATTCGAAAATGAATTGATATAGATATAATTATTTATAAGATAGAACGATTTGATATTGATATCAACTTCTTAGTTTATTGGATACTACGTTTCTATTTCATTCTAGACATCAGTTTCAAGCATACGGTGACATGAACAAACAAACGTCGCTCTATACCTGAAAACAATCTCTGAAATGAGATAGAAACGTAGTATCCAATAAACTAAGGTATTGTTATTCAGACCAAGTCTTTCCCTGTGATATGTTGGCCTACTGCTCATTACTAAATGCAAATTAAAGAACCCATTATTCAGCTTCGCGTTGTCGAATGAAGTATATCTTATTAAAATAATTCTTTGCTGTCGTAATTCTGATGTATGTGCAATGAGAGGTTGGTCAGTAATTTGTATGTTGTACTGTGTCCGGAGTCTGCATAATTTGTTTTAAACACAGTAACATACAGCATTATACCAATCCTTTCTGCCCACGAAAGAGACACTTTAAGAAATCGTCCAGGGTATATCTGACATTTTGTCTAAAACTATTACATAATTACATATTATATAATTTCCAGTCACCACCAAATTCTGACGAATCCTTAACCACCATGACACTGCTCTCCGAGAACAAAACCCCCAAGACACTGCTCTTTCAAGCATAAGCCACCATGACACTGCTCTCCGAGAACAAAACCACAATGACACTGCTCTCCGAGAACAAAACCATCATGACATTGCTCTCCGAGAACAAAACCATCATGACACTGCTCTCCGAGAACAGCACCACCATGACACGGCTCTCCGAGAACAAAACCATCATGACACTGCTATCCGAGAACAGCACCACCATGACACGGCTCTATAAGAACAAAACCACTATGACACTGCTCTCCGAGAACAAAACCACCATGACACTGCTCTCCGAGAACAAAACCACCATGACACTGCTATCCGAGAACAGCACCACCATGACACGGCTCTATAAGAACAAAACCACTATGACACTGCTCTCGGAGAACAAAAGGAAGCTGACATTTTACAGATTTCATAGTTCTTCTTATATTTTACAGATTTCATAGTTCTTCTTATATTCTATGTAGGATTTGCCCCAGCCAATGGGAAACTTTCATTTGGATAAAAGTTTATTGTGTTTTACATCTGTCTTATTCTTTATGATATAGAAAAATGACATGGAGAGTAAAGACCCGTTATTGTTATTCTACATCAATTTGTGAAGATGGCTTTGTGGGGAAACCGGCTTGCCTCCATAATGCTATTTGTTATAGTAGGTTACTTTTCTTTAAAACCAGGACCAGCTCCTAGTCTTGAAACATTCCAGGTTAATAAAACACCACAACACTAGTACCGATAAATGAACACCTGGCAGCAAATAGTACAGGAACTCCATCTGCTAATGTATCACATCCCCAACACATGTAGTCAAAGGTCTATGCTGCAAGAATGGTGCAACAGGGCAGGTTGGAGTGTGTGTCCAACCTTAGTGTGTGACCGACATGTATGTGTGACCGACCTGAGAGTGTGACCGACATGAATGTGTGACCGACCTGAGCGTGTGACCGACCTGAGCGAGTTACCGACTTGAGTTTGTCACCGAACCGAGTGTGTGACAGACCTGAGCGTGTGACTGACCTGAGTCTATAGACCGAGACGTGTTTGTCACCGACCTATTTATGTGACCGACCTGAGTGTGTGTCCAACCTGTGTGTGTGACGACATGAGTTTGTGACCAACTTAAGCGTGTGGCAGACCTGAGTGTTTGACAGACCTGAGTGTGTGACCGACCTGAGTGTATTCCGATTCTAGCTCGGAGAGGCGTGTTCGGTTTGTGACGTATTTTGAAGTGTTTCACTCGCTCCAAAATAGCCAATGACATTTGAGCAATTTCTGGTGCATGTCCATTTCCATTTCTGATCGGTAAACCGGAAACTACCATGTAAGCGTCGCCAATTGTTTCAACCTGAAAAAGAGAAAGGAATTTCACAATGCACTTGTAATAACGAATATTTTAAGTTAATACCATGACTTGTTTTGTGAGTGATCGAAGATCCACAGCGATCTGAGTATGCCAGATGTCCTCTGGAAAACAAGAGAAAGACATACCTCTGAAGAGGGATATACTTTCTGTTTATGTTTGGGGTTCATATATGAGTATATATGTTAAAGGAGTTTCATAACTGATCTAAGACAAAAATAATGACAACAACTATAGCGAAAGTAGTTCTTATTCGGCTGCTATTTCACGAATGTTAAAAAGTTATCTCCATAAAAACTCGTTGGATTAAAATGCCCGCAAATGTATGGTGGCTGATTTGCGCCAAACCCATATAATTTCGACTTTAGGTTCCACATTTAGAAATCTTGCCATTTCGCGACATTCTTTCTCCCACCAAGGTCACTTGTTGAGAATATCGTGATTATGTTTGATAAAACTTTTGCTTTTTGCAGGGGCGAGGACATCCCTGAAAATCTCGTCTTCCGGTAACAGAATAAAATAGAAGAGCATAACGACGGAGAACGAAGGCTTGTATTTGTTCAGCTTAATTATGTAAGCTGATTTATTTATAAATAGGTGTTATTACGTATACATAAAGTAAATCAGAAAATATGTTTTATTAACTACTATATACTATTAAGCCACCGTAAATAGTATACTCTTATTGTTATTATTCTTTTCGTTGAGACTTTATAATAGGTTTTCCTACGTATCAGCCTCGTGTCCATTAAAATAATTGGACTTGTGACCATGATTCAAATCGGTCGCAATTCGTTCTTAAATTATTTTTTGCACAATATAATATATAGCACCTGATTTCTGTCGAATTTACTGAGTATTTAACGTTCGGTGTTTTCTTCTAGTGTTCACAAAATAACCCTTGGCGCTATTCATTGTTCTGTATTTTTAATTACGCTCTTTGACATTCAGGCCGGTTTGATGTATTATGCGTGGGCGAGAATTATGAGCTATAGCCAAAGCGTCCTTCTAGTCTTTGCAGAACCTCGACATTCGCGCGTGGCAGGGCGAGATTGCTGAAAATAGAATTTCCCAGTCTCACCTCGTGTTATTAGGGGTGAGAGGCTTGGGGGTTGGGGGGGGGGGGGGGGGTGGGGGGTTGGGTGGTAATTTGG
>JARFOD010075593.1:0-20867 GCA_031763545.1 Mopalia muscosa
AAACTTACCCCCCCCCCCCCCCCCCCCCCCTCACGTCCACCCCCAACCCTCACCTCAAGAAAATAATTATGTATTTACAACACGCAAATAATGTTAATCGTTAAATCTCAACTCACTTTCCGGTTGAAGATAAAATGAAGCCTCTGAGGTGTTGATGGGGTTAGATCCGGAACAAACATAAAATCCAGTATCTTCATATGTTAAATCTGAAAGATGTAGCTGAGTTGTCTGCCCTTGTACAATCCCGGACTTGGTTGCTATGTGACGTCCACTCAGGCGCTGTATCCAATCTCCAAACATCACACCAGATGGGTTTGGTGACGCCCTACAGGTTAGTGTCATTGTACTGTGATCAAATTCTACACGCAACACTGGTGGATCTAAGCAAATATAAATGAGATCAGAGACGCAATATAACGGAGACTGCAGGTTACCGACATACAATTGTCATCAGAATACTATAAACAGCCGAGTATCTATATATATAAGAGTATAGCTCAACATAGAGCACTGATACCTCAGACGTATATGGTATACTGTAATGGAAGCTTTCCAACTTTCCAAAAAGAGGGAGGCTCTTGTTTTGGAAAAATATCGATTTGTTATTTGACATTATACAAAAGCCGACAGTTAAAATCAAAACACAGTCAATAAGGCCTTAATCCTAATTCAACATGATTATTTCTCCCACAGGGTTTTAAATGTTGGTGCTGTAACATATGGCGCTCGAAAAGCTATTTGTCTATTTAAAAAGGTGTCCAAACCAGATTATGAGTATCAGAGAAAAATAAAGGAATGTCGGCGTCGGCGAATTTTTTCCCTTCAATGAAATCATAGAATGTCCCCATAAGCGTAGGCCTATAGGCTATACAATATTTAACAAGTTGTGTATCGGATTGTGGGCCATATGACAGTTTTTGGACTGAGGTCCTTTTTGTGTGTGACTGACCAGTCCATAAACTTCGTTGTTAGAGCGCAAACGGTATTCAAATGTTTACAGTGTAGACTACCACAAAGGAAGTGACTCAAAAACGTTGCTGGCAAAAAAAAATTGTTCCACATGTTACAAGAAGAGTGGGGAAGGATTCTACAGAGGAACATCCGACGATTGATTCGTTCCATGCCCAGGCGATTTCGCGCAGTTCTGGCTGCAAGAGGTAGCCACACAAGGTATCGGTTTTGGCTCCACCTAGTGGACAGTTGTGTAGGCAGATGGGACTGTAAATTTCCGGACGGGTGTTCCATACACCAATTTGTCATTGAGCCGAATTTCATATATGTACATTGATGACATTGTGATTTCAATTCATTTGGATAACATATATGTCAACTATGAAAATTCTCTTTTGCGTTTCTTTTTTTGAAGAGTATATTGTTGCAAGCTTATATCGCAATAGTTTTACCTCAACTGATGCAAAAAAAAGCGAGAAATTGAATATATCAGTACATTGGCTAGATGAACAAACGACCAAAAGTAATTTGTTAATTTGATAATTATACTGGAACAAAATAAAACTTACGTAAGACGGAAATGCTGATTGTGCCGAAGGCGGTTCCCTGATTATTGATGGCTGTACATTTATAATATCCTGCGTCGGAACTCTTCGTTGACCTGACATGATAAGTTGATGATGTGTTGGTGATCCGGGCAGTTCTTGTAAGGGAACCTGTTAGTGTCTGTTGTTCCCAGGTGAATCCGGGCTGCGGCTGACCGCCAGCGGTACACCGTAACGTCATCGGCTGCCCTTCAGCAACCACCAGTGAGTCGGTAGCGATAGATACGTCTGAAGGAGGATCTAAAAAGGTACAAAACAACAACAACAAAAATGAAGGACTAATCTTTTGCACTGAAACCGACCAAATAAAGGAAAAAATCCATTATTTTATTTTAAACATTCATAACATTGTTGTAATATTGCCCTCTACGATCTCATTTATTGGAAATGTTGGATAGTGAACAAATTTTGTTCTAACAAAAAAGACATAGAGAAACCTCGAAGAACATTAACTGGACGTGCAATCATGTGCATATCATGCTAAAAGCTTTTTCTACCGTTAAGCAAATGTTATACTTTACGCTAAATGCGTCAGTGCATTCTGGCATTTAAACTGTGTGAGAGAACCATTTCTTGCTCTCTGGCAAATATGGCACTATGTAGTCCTTTGGGACCAGTTGCTCGAATGAGTATTAGCCGCTAGATTAAATCCCTAATACCCGGTTAGAGACAGACCTACAACAAGGATGAAATTTAATAGTGCTTCGAGCAACCGGCCCCTGAAAGTCCCAATGCCGTTGAGACTGGGCGATGCCTGGTTTAATACTTCTGCTTGGTAGACTTCGGATGACATTCAATCGTGAAAAAAACTAATCGTTCTCTTCTATTTGACGTCCGGGTTTCAGCCCGGTACCATATTGAAAATCAGTTGATTTGTTTTGAATAATGATCTTTCAGAGCCATTTCCTGTAATGCTGTAGGGTGTAGCCATATGCCCACAACGAACACTTGGCATCTGTTAACCTTCCTGCCTATGCTAGATCTAGACAGTATGTAGAATTAAAATAACCAGACTTGAAGTGAATAACGTGCAATACCGCAGATCATATAAAGTTACTTACAGGCTCTGTTTAAAAAGTGGGCTTTTTTCATCTAACAGAAATGATAAAACAATCTCTGAAACAACAAGCTCTATTTGGTTCACCACTACAATTCAAACGGCTTTGTAAACGAATAAATCCATGATGCATGATGTTTGAACAGGCAAAAACCGATTCTGAGATGACTACAGATTCAACAATTCGTTTGAGACAGTTGTTAGGAGTGCAGATGTGCCTGAGTGATTTCGCCTTAAGGCTTTTGCTGGAATATACTGAGTCATAAGTCAACAGTGAAAAGCACATCTGATTGCTAATTCTTTAGGGAGGTTGTTTGCTGACTTGTTAGCGTTTCATTAAACCTTCGTAGTCGTTGGTGTTCAGTGGGAGAAAAGCATCTGCGAAACCTCTTCAAAACTTGGTAGACTGTTGAATGAGGCTTCATACATGTTGCCCTGCATGGTGCCCTCGGTGCTACAAGGGCAACAGGTGCCGATCTCTTCGTTATATATGTGCTGTCTTAACTTTGATTGTTGCCAGTGGCATCTAGGGTGGTCTTTTCACCAAAAGGAGTCGTGAAAAGTCGACAAGGGAGGCTATTTAATCTTTAAAAGTTGCCATTCTGTCGTCACAACACTCGTGATAGTGGTGCTTTGAAATGATGTCACAAACATTTCTAACTATGACGTAACTAAACGGACACGAATCTCAACGTACCATGTTGACGCCAGGGCACCGCTTGCAATGCTCCCTTTTTCACATCACGAGACTCCCACTGGGCTCGCATATAGTCATTGGTAATGGACATATATAATCAGCATTTATTTTTCAGTTCAGCTGCTTGAGACAAGTTTTATTCTTAGCTACCCTGCATAACACCCCCATGGAGGACCGAGCACATATAACCAAACGCTACAAAGCAATTGATTGGTTGCGTTGGAACTTCTACCAACCAATCAGAAACTAAAGGCAGAATGAGTACACTTGAAACACACTGTCCTTAGCCAGACGGCCAGGCCTTCTGATTTGAGACGAGTGAGGTGTGTTCAAGCATATACAAGCAAACCTCAAACCTGTAAGCCAGCTTTTAAAGCATGTTAGAAAGATAAGAAAAACGAGAGCTTACAAAGAACACGGAGATATGCTGTGGCCTGTTCAGTTCCTTGAAGTTCACTTCCGGTTTTACACGTGATTGTTTTCATATCCATATCCCGGGAGACACTAAGGAGAATAGCACCCGTGTTAGGATCTGATACCGGAGGAAACGTGCCTTGTTTCACTGGTTTTGACTCCAGTAGCCATTGGAATGTTGGTGGAGGATTGGCGATCGCCTGACATACCACGGTGGTGGGATTCTGTTCAACAACATCAAGCCGTGGGCGTTTATTGAGAATCTTAACACCAACAATCTCTGTCTGTTTAACAGGAGCTGAAAACAAAGTGGGCAATACAGTAATTTGAGGTTGGTTAAAAGATTTAATGAATGTGTTTCTTTATTAATTCCTTATTTTGAAAATTGATTTATCGAATTTGATAGGTTGATGAAAAGCATCAAAAGAGTGCCGCAAAACAAAGTACAGCTTTAACAGGGGTTTCTTCAAACACAAAGGATAACTACCAATACGATAATACCGTAATAAGTCAGTCAGTCAGTCAGTCAGTCAACCAATAACCAAACATACTCATCAATCAATCAATCAATTCATCAACCGACCAACTATAAGCCAGTCAGCTTGCTCAACGAGCGCGGAACACTGTTTACCAAGAACGGTGATGGTGACATCAGTCGTCACTTTTGCGCTCTCGCAAGAGAATTGACCATTATCACGTGGATACTGCAGACTGGAGATTTTTAAAGTTGTTCCGTTTATGGCTATTTTATCCTGATCCCATTCATCACCAATTTGGATCCTCCCATGGCGTCCCCTCTGTGAAATAACTAGGGATTGCGGTTCAACCTTGGACCATGTCACATGATTGTGTTTCTTCGATGAGGGACATGAACAGGGAATTTCCACTGGAGTTCCCTCTCTAGCTTTGACATAAATAGTTGTCATGGAGTCCAAATCTCCGGAAACTATTTCCGGTACAAGGAAACAGATAAGGCCTGAAACAGAACAAACAGAATTGTATGGATACACAAATAGTTGTCATGGAATCCAAATCTCCGGAAACTGAAACCGGTACACGAAACTGACTAAAGCATGAAAAAGAACAATCAAAACTGTGAGGATACTTTATATGCCTGTTTAAAATGAGCTACTTCTCTCCAATCATCACACTATGTAACTCTTTTAGAATAGTAAACCTATAGATAACAATGTGGCTACATCAAGTACAATATACATTGGTACAGTGCATATGCTCCCTTGCCATTCACGGGATGTAAAAGTGGGCTATGAACGGACATGCAAGGCTAACGGCGGTATTGGATAGGATATACATTGTTTCTCGACGAGTTAGTCGTTGGTCAGTCGAATAGTATACACATGACAAGGATAGCCTGATAGGGCATGGTGTTAAACTCGAGGCGAACCAACAATCGACAATTAATTACTATTAATTAATGCTTTTTTGCAATAATCGGTTTTATCAAATTATGTAAATATGTGTATATGGGAACGATGTTTATATAGGCGAAGACTGTTCAAAAAAGAGTTGTGCATGGATTACGCATAAAGTGTGCTGAACCCAATTCATGTTTTTAACTATACCGAATATCGCCGAGCACCTGTTATACATCCTGTATATGAGTCCACATAATGACCGACATTATAATAATACCAGATTGTAATAAGGTTTTTATCCGAGAAACTAATAATATATACTTAACTACAGTAGTTAAGTGGGTTCAGCTGAAATATACTTTTCCAGTAGAACTCCAGCCAAATAAAACCAAATAAAACCCACTCCTCGATATGCTATCTTTGCTTAGCAATTCTGTAGGAGAAGTACCCATTCATATTATGCAAAATACACTTCTACATGGCGTTGGACAACACTTTATCCAGTATTAAAGGACATGCAATAGTAGCTGAAGAGTCCTTCTCATGTTATAAATACTAGTATAACATTATACTTTTCCAGGGATATACAATAATACCAACAGCAGGCTCGATACAAATAATTTTAGCTTTAACCCTCAACGATATACAATTATATATATGTATAATTTGAAAAAGGCAATCACACTGGCACAAGGATGTAGATTAATTGAAATCGATGAATCATCTGATGTTCTCAACTAACTCCCAGAAACAAGTTTTTAAATAAATCTTAATCTATAGTTGCCTCTTATATGGGTAACCTACTGACATCTCAAGATAAGGTAATGGCAATTAGCATGGTATATTAAGTATTGTTGAATATGTACCCAACATGATATATGGTATAGGTTAAGGTGCATTCTCACGGTACGATTTGTAGTTACGACTTTAGGGATCTTATTTGCGGTATTTTGATTGGACGATTAAAAAGTATGAAACAGTCGACCAATCAAAACTCTGAATACAATATTTTAAGAGTTTGAACCCCAAAAAACTATTTTTCTAAGTGTTTTTGTTTTGTTTTTTCTTTAGAGGGAACGATTTTTGCTTTTCAATCAGCATGATTTCGAATGATCTATTACCAAATAATAAACATTTCTACTTTGACACCAATCTAATGAGGCCTTATCTGGTATGTAAGTATATTTTATCTTGTTTGCATTTCACCTTCATGCATTTAGAGGACGTGTCTGACACTGTTTATAAATATTTTGGATAAATTATGAGAAAAAACATTGCTTGCCTCCACACTGTTTACATATATTTTGAATAAACGAAGAGAAAAAACTTTGCTCGCTCCACACTGTTTATATATATTTTGAATAAACGAATAGAGCAAAAATTGATTGTCCCTACACTGTTTATATATATTTTGAATAAACGAAGAGAGAAAAAATTGATTGTCCCTACACTGTTTATATATATTTTGAATAAACGAAGAGAGATAAGTTTGCTCGCTCCACACTGTTAATATATATTTTTAATAAATATAGAGAGAAAAAATCCTTGCCTCCAAACTGTTTATATGTATTTAAAGGCATTATGGCATTGTTCAAGGTACCATGTTAATTTAATCGGTTGTTTGGTCGATGATGGGGAATAAATAAGATCTCTTCGTGGAAGGATTTGCTACGTTTAACGAAAATTTCGTGTATTGACAACGCCATTTTCCTTTCTTGATATTCTTGCGAGTGGCATTCAAACCAACTCGGTTTGGGCTTGACCAAATAATTAGCTGTATGTTTTCTCCTGCAATCAGTTTTCTCCATCAAAATTTCCCTAGGTAGTTCTATAAGCGTAACTTTATTGGCAGATTGACGCACCAGCTGATGTTTGTTTGGAGTAACTTAGTACAGCTAAACCATATGCGGCTGACTGGGTTCACTGTGTCTACACCTACACTCTGAATGAAGCTATTTAATGCTGGTGGACTAACGCGGCCCTGACGTACACCATTACTACCAGTCAAACCAGAAAATGAATGCCGGTAGAAGGCATCCTGTAATTTTGTTTCTTTATTAGTATTTTACTTATGAAGGAGAAGTTCTTCAAAAGGCCAACAGTTCCACACGAAGCAAGGAAAACTTGAATTCTAAGAGAAATATGTTCCTCTACAACTGGCATACTAAACATGCTTCAAAATGTTCTGTATTTAGACAAATAACACACCATAAGTATAGCCTATACACATTTGGAACCCGGTGTAGTCATGCACATTTTTCTTTCTCTAAAACATAAAAAATATATATGCATACCATACTATTATTATTTACACTTTGTGTGTTGTCAAACTATAAAGTTAAAAATAAAATACTCACAGATTAAGAGGGTCCATTGCGCGGATTTAGCCTCTTTCCTCATACCAACCATAGTGTTACGTCGATAGTCAAATAGATTGCGGAATTCACTTCTCTGCAGTGAAGATATTTAACATAGCCTTTTGACTTGAACATGGTGTGTTGTTCAACAGTCAAGAGCCCCTTTCTCGCTTGACCCAGAACGGATTAAAGAAAGCTTTTCCATTCATCTTGAGTTATATTTAATACATCGAGTTTAAAAGGAAGCCACACAATGACTAACACTTGCGAGGTCGGACTGAACGCTGCTTGCTCACCAGTTACTGTATATAAGAGGGGGAGACAACCACACACTACAATGTACTGTTAACATGTGGTAGGGATCGAACACAAGACAGACTCAGAACACCTCGAAAGTACACGTATGCCGTACATCATCTCGGATGTCAACAGATCAATCGCCACGATGTCCTGCGTTTTTTATTTTCGAGGTCAACTGAAAAACATAGTCCGCGTTGAGGAGAGTGTCTGATTGTCCACACTTATTATGTGTATTGGGCGCAGAAGATAAAGTACACCTACTTTAACTTGTGTATTCTGAAGCCAATGAAACTTACTTACTTAGTGTGAGGGTCATCCTGCCTATAACGAACCCATATGATCTGGACGTATATATACTCAACAACGTTTACTGGCGGATTCGCTTGTAAGTTAGTATTAAATTGATTATTAATGACATATTACAGAATGAAATATGTGTTTCTTTATTTTTAACAAAGTTAAAATTTAAATCATTTAAATGTATCTGAATCGACAATTTATATGTGAATCATGGAAATCTTTGTCTTGTTAGCAGATTTAGTTTAACCCGAGATAATACCATGGCTATAACCAGCCATTCGTCAGCTTTTGTGGATAAATTGAATCATTGGCTGGCTTACACGCTGTCATTTTCCCCCCGAACAAACGTACTAAAGCAACAACATGAATTTCCAGAAGGGGCACTGCTGCGAGAAAATAAAGAGAGAATTACTTTATTAAGTCCATTCAACGGTTCCCTTCCAAAAATAAAAATATCTGTCTAAAAGTAGCAACATTTAAACAGTGAAAAAAATATTTTGGAGAATAGGTGCTAATTAATATGTCTATTTGAATGTCCCTTCCCGACAAAAGTTTCCGTAGGAAATATCTTTGTATATATCTAACAAATAATGAAGGGAACTGCTCGCCATATGACAGTTCATCGACTGAAAGGTCAATGACCCACAAACAATTATTTGGACTGAATCAAAGCTGACTAGGCCAAAAAACTGTCATTTGGCCATAAGTCCTCCACATAATTTATCATGTCATACTTAATTTATTCAATTCTCCGTAACTCCTCGCTAAGTAATGAAGAAAAATTCGCGCAAACGGTATTCCACTGTTTACAGTGAGAATACAACCAGGGGAAATAACTCAAACTCAAATGACAGAACTATGTACGAGATTTAACGTTAAATTTAGGGAGGCAAATACTGTGAAAAGCAAAATTTGTTCGGTATGTTCTTTTTGTTGTTATGTTTTAGTGACTAGGATAAGTAAAATACCATGCTTCGATACAAAAACAAGTTGACATATATAACCTTCACGTACAGCTAGGATTCTTGACTTTTTGCATATTAATGATATTGGAATAGCGGTTTACACGAGAAAAGGGATATTTTGTTTGTTTATAATTAAAAAACAAATTCCGACGAGGGCCTGCGAGTTAAAGCTTGACTATGGAACAATCTGCAATAAGTACACGCACTACTGAATGACTATACGCAAAGCGGATGGAAGCATATCAGCTTGGCTTTTAGTAGACGGTCTAATCCAGACAGAAACAAATGTATCTTTCTACAATCAATTAATTCAGCATACCTGTTATAAAATGTTTATATTTCTGGCGTAGAATTATAATTACTGTAAAATGTACACATGCCAGGTAACCTTTTTTATTTTCAATTATTTTTTTAGCTACAACCTAATTTTATCTAGAGATATACGTTTTGGACTGCATTGTTTGCTACAAAGTTTTATTTTGCTATTTTGTTTGATTCAAAATGTCACGGTTTTACAAAACACGTGCACGGACATGATATTCCGCGGTGGGGGAGGTCTTACCAAAGTGAGTATAGACCCCTTATAGAACTAACGCCCCCGGGTTCAGTCATTTTGTGACCATCATGACCCATCGAGATTTCCAATATATGGGCCGCAACGTTTGGATAAACCCACGCCATAGAGTTCAGCCCATAAAATCACCTGGCGCATTTCCCTTCTGATAGCCACATATTTTATTAAAACCGGAAACCGTCTTACCTCCATCAATTACATACGTCCCGTTTGCTAGTCTCGCGTGAACCAGACTCTCGTCGCGTTAACTTCGACCATGGTTAGAAATCACCTGGCGCATTTCCCGTCTGATAGCCACATATTATATTAAAACCGGAAGCCGTCTTGCCTCCATCAATTACATACGTTCCGTTTGCTAGACTCGCGTGAACCAAACTCTCGTCGCATTAACTTTGACCACGGCTAGAGGGTCTGGTTACACCGCATGTTATTTGTTGCAAAAATGAAATGGCCCGGTTATCGTACAGTAGCTTTTCTGATAGGTTAAATTAAAAAAAATATTTCAAATATTAAATCGAACCCGAAACTTATCAATTAATTAACAAATTAATTACTTCGGGGTTTTATTTATTGGAATTGGAAAATATTCAGTCCGCACTCACACGCACCCACCCGCGCCCAGCACCCACACACACCGATTCTTCTCACAACCCAGCAGCAATCGGTTAAAATGTGAGATGGCTTTAGCCTGCATGACAAGCCAAATCAAACGGAACTTCATCTAGTACAGAATCGAAATGGGGTCTTTTGAGGCAGACAATTATACGAAATACAAAAAGATTGTAGAATTAGTCCTATTATATACTCAGACTGATAACATGCATGCTCTTTTGTTCATTTCTTTGTTCCTTTGTGCGTGAATATCCTCTGAAGCTATATCTTTGTATATGTCCACTAGTTGTTGCTATTGTGAACCTCGTCATACATAGGCCTAAACAGAGACAATCTAGGTGTCTATCATTCTAACCCAGGTCTCCAATGAAGTAAGTCACCTGCGAATTCAGATTAGAATCGCATTTTAAAACCTAATATACAGTGGATTTGAGCTGTCTGGAACCCTAGGTTGAGTGGGACACTTATTCTAAGCCCATTCTAGTGTAGATAGGATTTTCTTTATATATATATATATTTTTAATATAACTTTGTTTACACCAAACTGTACACACAGAGCTCCACATGGCTTGTATCGTGTCTATATTTGCGGAAAGGTAGGATATACTCTGGATTACATACTAGTATATGTTAATTTGTCGAAGGTCAAATAACAACTTATAACCTATGGTAAGTTGAATTAATGTCCGCACTCAAAAAGAAAATAAAGTGTATTTTTGTGGGTTTATTTAACAGAAAGTAATTACTCTATCACCAAGCCCATTACTTTATTAAGTAGCTTACATTTGAACTAAAAAACTACTTTTAACGCAATTTTCCTACAAACGATTTTAATCGATGGTGTTCGCCGAACCTTTACTTACAAAAATTATTTTAAATCATACATATTTTGTGGAAAACATTTCTGAAAAGATATATTACGAAACGGAGGGATCGTGTTGGTGCCCATATTTACTGTGTAAAATGCCAGTTATTAGTCTGACTATATAACAGGACTAATTCTACAATCTTTTTGTATTTCTCATAATTTTCTGCTTAAAAAGATCCCATTTTGATTTTGTATATAAGAAACTCAAATGTCAAGTTTCTAGGAATAACCATACATATGCATATATTTTTGAAAAGCTTGAATACTCGGGATTACATATTTGTGCATGTGGTAAAAATATTTCTCGAAGTGCAATAACGATAAAGGAAGCTGACATAGTAAAATAGTCCTTGAACTAGTAAACGGTGCCCCATTCTTTAAAAAACTTTTGATTACAACGATCCCAATGTTATTTTTGTCTATCCCACCTTGGAAAGTCCTATAAAAATGTAAAATACAAATTTTACAACGATAAACAGTGAAAGAAATCAAGAAACAAATATACTTTGGTTATAATAAATCAATTTAATACTCTGAAGTTATTTCCATTTACCTGTAATGACCTAATTTATCGTGGATATTAAATATAAGCTTACTTGGGATAGAGTTGTTTGGCAAACTTGTACTAATACCATTTTACGAAGGTTTGGTCAAAATCGCTCCAAAAGCCACGTGGAGCCAGCACAACCAAAGGCGTGTTATTTCTAGGGCTGACCATAAGTATCGCATTGACCAAAGATCAAACAAACGCAACAAACCTTGAGCAAAACGTTAAATTTTAGGACCTTTCCAACAATGTAATAAATTAGATACGTACTCTGAGCAACTCTATGTATATGTTTAATATAACTATCTTTCCATAATAAAATAAATAAATAAGCTGCTGCAAGTAAACGTTTATTTTTCCGACATTTCCAACAATATAATAAATAAGATAGGTAGTCCTAGAAAATCCACATAAATGTTTAATTGTAGGATCGTTCCGTCAATATAATAAATTAGATACGAACTCTGAGCTTCCTCACTTAAACTTTTAATTTCCCGATCTTTAAAACAATTTAAAGAATTAGATACCTACTCTGAGTTACTCCACGTCAATGTGTAATTTTTTTTTAATTTATCTTTTCTTCAATATCATAAATTAGATACGTTCTCTGAGCTACTGAACGTGAAAGTGTAATTTTATGATCTTTCCAGCAATATAATAAATTAGATACGTTCTCTGAGGTACTGAACGTGAAAGTGTAATTTTACGATCTTTCCAGCAATATAATAAATTAGATACGTTCTCTGAGCTACTGAACGTGAAAGCGTAATTTTACGATCTTTCCAGCAATATAATAGATGACATACGTTCTCTGAGCTACTGAACGTGAAAGTGTAATTTTACGATCTTTCCAGCAATATAATAAATTAGATACGTTCTCTGGGCTACTGAACGTGAAAGCGTAATTTTACGATCTTTCCAGCAATATAATAAATTAGATACGTTATCTGAGCTACTGAACGTGAAAGTGTAATTTTACAATCTTTCCAGCAATATAATAAATTAGATACGTACTCTGAGCTACTCAACCTAAACCTTTATATTACAATCTTTCCGTCAATATAATAAATGATATACGGACTTTGAGCTGCTCTACATTAAGGTTTAATTTCACAATAATAAATAAGTTGCGTACTCCTAGATTATCCACGTAAACGTTCAATTTTACGATCTTTTCAACAATATCATAAATTAAATTCCTACTCTAATCAACATTTAATTTAATGATCATTCCATTAATGTAATAAAATAGATACGTACACTGAGCTACTCATCGTGAAAGTTTGATATTACGATATTTCCATTAATATAATAAATTAGATAACTACGCTGAGGTACTCCAAGTAAACATTTTATTTTACGATCTTTCCAACAAAATAATAAATAAGATGCGTACTCCAAGATAATCCACGTAAACGTTTTATTGTACGATCTTTCCAAAGATATAATCAATTAGATACGTACACTCGGCTGCTCCACGAAAACATTTAATTTAACGATCTTTCCAACAAGATAACGGATAGGATACGTAAGCTGGGCTACTCTTTACAAATGTTAAATTTACGATCTTTACAACAATATAAAAACAAATTTTATTAGGGAACAAACTTCCTGTACTGCCCCGATCGAGTCCGTCGGTGTACCATCAGGTATATGAGAGAGTCACGCCATGTGGCAGCATCGATCGCGGGGGTGGTCTTCTCTCGGTTTTTTTAAAAGCAATTACACAAAAATCAGTGTGAAGCTAAAAGGAAATCGTCATATAAGTGAAATACCTCTGACAACGACACTAAACCCCAATCAAACAAACAAACAAATCTTATACTCTCCTTTTTTTACTCACTTTCAGGTTCTTCCTGTACAGATTTGATTAGAGTGACATCTGACAGTCGATGCGTCGTTCAACGAAATCTCTGTACAGCATGGCAATGCTTTCAATTTGGTCAGATTCGGTTTGAAAAAATATGGATCAAATTTGGGTATTTTGTTATTACCATTGCTTCTTAACTACAGGGATTCACCACTAAATTACATAGCTTGAGTGCCAGCATTCCATATGACTATTGCGTTCACCGATTTGTAGCACACCTCTGGACAAGGGGCAAATTTGATTGGGTATTCCATTAGCTTTGTCGGGTGGTGTAAACGAGGATCATACCATTTTTTTTTTTTATAGGCTTGGGTTTTCGAAAATCCTCTTGGAACTGCCTGGGTCCCGGTCAGCGGTAAATTGAAACAACTTTCGGTTTCTGATAGAGGCATTTGGGGAGTTAACAGCGTATCTAATGCCTACGGCAGGTTGTCTACGTTTGGGTTTGATCTGGGTGGATGGGAAGTGATACCTAAAAAGCTATACACATTTCCACTGGATTCGCTGGAGTCTGGATGATTGACGAAGGCGGTTTGATTTTCTATAGACAGTCCACGTACGCATCTGGCAGTAACAGTAAAGGATCCGGGGCATAGAAATTGGTAGATGGCATATTGGTTCAGGTGGATGTCGGACAGGGCAGTGTGGGGTGTCAACAGCAATGGAAACGTGTTCACCAGGCGGGGTATTTCAATGTTAAAGCAGACTGGAACTGATTGGGAGTCTATACCTTCCTTAGCACTAAAACACGTTAGTGTCAGTGCTGCCAGCCATGTGTGGGGCGTAACTAATAGTGGTGATATCTACCGTCGTGTTGGAGCCAATAACAAAACACCTACAGGAAGTTCCTGAAAACGGATAACCGGCGCATTGGCACAGATTTCTGTTGGGAAAGCAGGCGTATGGGGCGTCAACACCAACAATGATGTCTACTACCGAGAAGGGACAGGTGAGGACGTGGATACTGATGGATCAACCTGGACTCAAGTGGGCATAATGAAGATGAAGTATATCACATCCGGACCCGGATGTGTCCGGGCTGTAGATCTGAGCAACAACATCTTCTACAGAGGTGGTATGGGCCTTGGTTATCCAACCGGATACAACTGGATTCAATCGAATTCAACACCACTGAAAATGCTAGAAATATATGATGTTGTTAACAGTATCTGGGGATTGGCTCCTGACGGTGTGATTTACGCTAAAAAACTTTACTGGGTAATTTGAACATATATAAATCATTTGCACACGGTATTTCTGGACGTAAGTGCCCAATGAAAACTTTCCTACTGATGCGTTTATACGCTGTGTGTGTTTCTCCTTTCTCTGGCTTATCGACTAATATATTAAGAGTGTAGGATTGTTCTGCAGGTCATTTGATAGTTTCGTGTTATTTCACTCATTTGACATAAGCACTGGTGGTTGAAGGTTTCACAATTGGGTTGTCCGATGTTGAAAATAGCCCCCCAAAAATCCAGTAGGCTTCGCGCAAACGTTGTGCGATATATTATAGAACAATGCATGTAGTTGTGACATATGTTGACCACAGCAATGCGTATTGAAGAACCCGTGGTAATCTAGGAAGATCTTTGTGAGCTGTTGCCAGATAAAGTGGTTAATTGTACTAATTGTTGTGCTATATTTTTAGAACAAAAGTCGCAACCAGAATTATTAAGCAGAAGGAGTCGGCTTCTCTGTTCCCAGGTTGACTGCTAGTCGCAATCAACCTGGGAGCAGAGAAACCATTGACGAAAACTGGTCGCCAGCAATGGCCTACCACCAGTACAATTTCTGCTGAATGCCTAGTAAAACTGACACAGAATCAAACTGACTCAAATGAACGCTTCATTCTCACTGAGCCTGGACCTATATAGTTTCTCAGAGTAGACCAGATTCACAACATCGAGAAATGAGAACCAGTTTAGACACTAAACCCAGCATTGAAACATGGCAACTGTTAACATACTACATGTACTAGTAGTTCTACTTCACCGTTACCTACTGTCCTACTCTGCGCTAATAAATCTTTAATTGACTTTTGTGGAGGAATCTTCACATCTTTGTGTGTCGTATATTCAAGGTATCACAAAGCAACCTAAAAAATAGAGTCATTAGTGCCTTAGCATCTATCTGCCTCCATGCTTTCCTGTTCTGGCCTTACAATGGATATTTATGCTCGTGATACACTAGTATGCGAATGTTTATGATAAACACCCAACTGGTTGTCCAGTCACAGCTTCACCATAATATCTTTTTTTATTTTATTTTCATGTATTTTTTCTTTCTTCGGATAATTGAGTTAACAGCATTATCTTCTGTTAATTTTTGCGTTACTTTGACACAAAATCACAATTTAATACTGTAAACATTATATATAAAATATTAATTTTCGATCAATCAGCTTCCAAATCTCAAAAATATACTGAATGAATCTGTTAAACGGTCAAATTGATTCTGGATTACAATCCGTCATTTTAATAATTTATGTTCTATCCAAATATGGTCATGGGAAGACTTAGGGCAGGACGTTTAGCGTCTCTTGGGTTGTTCTTGTACACATTCAAAGTCTTTTCGTTGAAGTCAATCAAAGCTGAAAGAGAAGAGAAAGTACTTGTTAGTGAATTAAATATATAGCCTGTTGAGGCTATATTTAAAGCTAAATTTTATATGTATCAGATAAACACCGAATGGAGTTGTCGAGCTCTGGCTTTGAGGCTGAGTAGGGAGGCGTATAGTTTCAGGTCAATTAGCTGAGAACGGTCATCTCATACCGACATGAATATCAAAATAATTAGGACGTGTAAATCATGCCATGTGCACTGAGATGTTTCACGTAAATCACTCCAAGGTATCTCGTAAATTATTTCGTCATCTAGCTTAAAGGGAAGTTTAAAAGGTACCCATTCTCCCTTGCAGCCGAACATGTGCAGCTGCACACAACAGCTAGACAGAAAACAGCTCAGAAAGATGGGCATTCAAAATGTTTCCTTAGAGTTTGAATGAGATCAACTAGATAAGTATAATTGGCTGGTTGGCTGGTTGTCTGGCTGGCCGGAGGTAAAGAGGAGAGAGAAACTTCCCAGCCCTTTTGAAAGTCAAATAGTTGCATCTGTGCCTGTGCATGTAACGAATGCCAATACAAATGCCTGTTATTTTCATAAAATGTTATTTCACTTATACAGTGTGTCAGTGCAATGCCCAGAGGAGACCACGATCGCCGTCAATTAACAATGACAAGTCACGTGACAAACGGTGAATGTAGACAAGCGGCTAATCGCGGTCAGAAAAGGGAAAATTAGCAGAAGTTTACATCCGGCAAATTTGGGCCTTACTCTAAAAGTTGCAGGCTAAACAAATTTCTGAATTAAAATCTGTTCAATTTAAGGAAGAGGCTGTCACAAAATATACAAAAAATACAGCAATCACAGAAAGCAAAAGAAAGACGCCACATCACATCTGTTTCCTGTTCCCTTTAGCTGAACATCCAGATAGCCTAGAGTTCACAGAACCACCACTCACCTTGTCCAAAGTGAATATCATCATATCAAACCTCTCTTCAAGTCCTTCAGTGGCTCTCACATGCGCAAATATTCGAGATAACTAGTGTATACAGCAGCTGCCTTCGAGTTTACCCCATCAAATCAGATGGAAGCTTTAGCTTAGCTCTACTAACTTATCATGACATCACCACAGACACCTTAAGTTACGGGCAAACAGCCTCACGGCTGAAGACTGGTACACCCAATGTCACTCGATGGCATACTCACATGTACAGGCTGTTCCGGAAACCCGATCGAAATTGGTGAGGCCCTGTCGATAGACCGGAAAGTCAGGGTGTGATGTATCACCTTAGGGGAAAAGTATACCAATTAATTAGGCATTGCTGCTAAAAAAAAACAATTTATTTGCTTTTAATTAACGTCGTACTCATGAGTACTGTACGTACCTATACAACCAGCATAGGTGGCAAAGCTAACAGAAACCGGAATTATGTCCTTGTGAACCAGTGAATTGGGTTTCCGTTGTTAGACATCCAACCGATTGAGAAACAATTCGTTCCTGGTTCTATGCTAAGTTCTGTTTCTTTATTAGTATATCATACAAGGTTGCCATTATACGAAGACATTGAAGAGGTACAGAGTTTAAAATGCACATATTAAATTGTTTAGTTCAGGGATTATCAATCACTGTGTATTATGGTCTCTATTAGTTCTATCCAATTATATTTGATATTCTGAACTTTTTTGCATTGTATATATATATGCCAAAGGAGACTTGAAATACCCTATAAGCTTTACTACAAAAGCGTTAAAGCTAGTCTCTGATATGATGATTTTTCGATTTAACCTGGTAGTGAAAACTTGGGTCACTTTCAAAAGATTTGTCATTAGACATTATAATCTCATCAGACGATTTGCACGCCTATAGTTAAATGCGACAAATTTCTATCGCGCTATAGTTTTTTGTCGAAAGCCTTTTGCAAAAGAGGCCTCAGAATCTCACCAAGCATAGAAAGCACGTCTTGTCGTGTTTCTCTGTTTTGTATCTGATGAACCGCATCGTATCGATACAGTGTCCCTTTACTGCTGAACATCGGCGTCGTATCCATCAGGATTGGGCTGCAGCAAAACATAAAAAAGGATTTGTCAGACTGTAAGTGATTGGTGTATGGATGGATTGATTGGTTGGCTGGTGGGTTGGGTGGGTGCGCTGGTTGGCTGGTTAGTTGGTGAGTTGATTGAATGGTTGGTTGGTTTGTTGGTTGGCTGGTTGGTTGGTTGGTTAGCTAGTTGGTTGGTTGGCTGGTTGGTTAGCTGGTTGGTTGGTTGGTTGGTTAGCTTGCTGGTTGATTGATTGATTGCTTGCATGCTAGATTGGTTGATTGATTTACTTAAATAATGCTGGTGTCTGTACATGGAATAAAACAAAACCATGACGCGTTTGTTTGATTGGGATTTCACTCCAGACTCATGGTAATTTAACTAGTAGGGGTGACAAAACCACTTTCGGCATCATTCAGGGGTAAAAAAAAACGACCAGTTCTAAAGCAGCAGAAAACAAAAAACAGAACGTTTTTCTCAAATAGTTGTCTCTAAGCAACATCATCAATAGGGTATCAAAGATTACCCCCAACAACCATTCAATAAGTATCCATTAAAATGGCCGTAAAACCGGTATGTCAGTTAACATATATACATGGGCCTTCCGCTTAGCTATATTTCAGTTGTGGGTAGACTTATTTGAAAACATTTGTCACTTACTGATTGGTCCGGCAATAGAAAGGCCCAGTCTTTGATGAGCTACTGTTGTCATTGGCAACCGTTACCATGGCAACTTTGTTCTCAGGTTGAGCCATATTCGGACTGACTTCAAAGCTGTACATGTTGGGATCTGAGAGAAAACCCGCGTTCATCCTAATTTACAAGAACCAAAATAACATTGGTACAATGAAATGACGGGGAAAATTTATCTGAGTATCATCTGCAACTGTATGTCTGAACATCCTCGGCCATTTATGTACCGTAAATAATCTCAGGTGTAAAGTGGGAGACGGGGGCCAGTCTATATATGACACCGTTATCCACGTGTTTATTGTTTGCGTCTGAAGGCTTTTCTTGGGTTGATGTGATGACGCCACTGGAGCTACATAATTATTAAAATACTTACATCGGACGAAATGTATATTATTTGCAACAAGTCATACATAAAAAAAGGAACAGTATTTTGCTTAAATGTGATTTTTACCCGAGAATCGGGATTTCTCCACGTGCTTTCTCTCGGAAGAATGTTCCGACATGCTCCGAGATAACTGTACCGGTACGAAAATAGTCGAAGGATGTTCCGACATGCTGTAACTGATTAAGATTGCTGTTGATAGTTATTGCACTAGATTGTAATAGAGTTCACTTTAGGTATAGCAAATCGGATATTAACTTTTATTTTTTTAACCAAAACAAGAAGTGGTTATCCAAAACTGTCTAATTATGGGATATTAACTGTTAGCATGTTGGGGGTTTTACACCACTAATAATTTAGGTTATTTTCCAAATATATGGCTTACCAACCCAAACGACAGGAAAAGGAAAAAACATACGCTCCCATAATTGATTCGACATCATACACACACGAAGAACCAGTTTCACAAGCCAATATATTACCTGCAAATGTTCCCTGTCTTCAGTATTTGATCGCCATAAACGGAAACCATAACATTAGGTATGCTTGCACAAACTATCCGCCATTGGTTCAAAAGCGACCAGAAATAATTCAGTTCCAATGGAACCATAAATAACATAACTGTTCAATACTTCAAAAACATGATTTGTTCAGAAGAACTCCCCCCGCCCCTTCCCAAATACAATTAATGAAGAATGAAAATATTTATTCTGAATAAGTCTACGTAACTAGTTATAATATTTCTGAAAAAATAAACACAATATTTCTTTAGGATAGACACTTTATGATTTTTGCCAATTTCGTATTTCAAATACACACACTGACCCTATTCCTGTGGTGCTGCCTTTCCCGTCATCCTTCAAAATATTTAATAATTCATCCCGATTCCTAGCTGTCAGGAAACTCCTCATATGTATGGATTCGCCTTAAGAAATGAATCAGGAATAAAATAGCCTTTAAAAACATCCCTGTTCATAATGCGGAAATATTAGGGTATAATGATATAACTTTGTTTTGTATGACTGTTGTTTAACATATATGACGATGTTGCAGTGATGATATTTGCTGGATAACACCGAGAAAGATTCGTATAACCAACAGAAACCTGTGTAACTCTTTATGGACTCTAATTGGATCAAATCAAACCTCCTCACGCGTTCTGTGACAGTTTTTTTTTCGATGCTGTGAGATGACAACATAACTGTGACCCCTCACTAATAAGCCGATAAGTGTTGTTTCTTTCTTTCTTTACTTAAAATCAATAGTTGTTTTCGGTAATTTAGATTAATGATAATATTGTGATTTAGTTGATCGTTTGTTCCTAAAAAAAAGTCGCCAACGAAATGTTTGGCCTTAGCAAAGAGGGGTGCGTGAGCATCAAAAAGTAACGAACGGCAACATTTGCACAGGAAAGTGAGTTGAGTGGTCTCCCTTTGAAGATTAACTGCACTTTATATTGGTACAACAAGCATACACGCATCTTAGATATCAGTATATTCAGACTTATTTTGTGCAGAAACCATCGTCTTCCAAAATATTTATTCTAAATTGAGAAATTAAGAATGTATGATGGCTGCAGAACACACTCTGCCATATTATGTCTGGTTTAGCCTTAGACTTCGCTTAAAGGGGAAGACCACCCAAAAACCATATTCTATAAATAAGTAAAACTTTTTGTGTGTAATACAATACATTAAT
>JARFOD010075604.1:0-36963 GCA_031763545.1 Mopalia muscosa
TAAGTGAAATTCTTTTTCACATATGTGAAATAGTTAGGTTTTGGTGTTTTATTTTACTTATGTGGAAAAGAATTTCATATAGGTTGAAAAGATTTCTATATATGTTGAAAAGAATTCTAGATATGTATAATACATTTTTATTATTAAGTCAAAATCTTTTCAACATAAATAAAAAATAATTTCATATCTGTGAAAAAGAATTGTACATAATTAAAATAAAAACAAAATTAATTCTACCTATTTACAATAAAGGTAGAAGTGATGAAACGGCTTGCCATACACAACATACTTTTATAGTCATATGATAAATGGCTATAACTCCTTTTCACATTTACTGTTAATAGTCTATTTCTTTTTAAATTTGGTAGCTTTGTTAATAATTCGTGTAATGCATTTTTTATGTTTGGTAAAAGATAAAAATAATTATTTTTACTGTGGTGATATTCAGTTGATTATTTTTGGCCTTCTTTTCAAAAACATATTATTATTACACTCTTACTCATCTCCCCATCCTAAAATAATTTTCTCTGCTATAAACTTAACTTTAACAGTTTTTATTTCACCCACACTGATATTGCGACTATTGTTGTCGGTTATTTTAATATGATTGAAAAACGATTTTGTTCCGAGTATCCTGTGCAAAAAACGTTAATTAAAATATTTCATCATATATTATTTATCCCTATAAAGATGGTTCACAACGGACGGTCTGAAGCGGTATTTACTATGTGTCGCTGATTTGCCTGGGAGGTCCTCTTTTTATAAGGACATAAGGAAGGCCATTTTCACCAATCGTATACTCGCGAGAGTTACTATAGCAGAAGAGACTAAGACAACTCTCTTACCCTATGCCAAGCCATCGCGCATTAATTACCGCCATAATTGGGGCGACATTTGTCACCGATCAGTAAATAAAATAACTGCAAAACTAGATGGCTCGGTATATCTTAGAGTCAATATAACGACGTAGGGAGTAGAATCAGTTATATTTAAGAATGCCCTTCTCATGTGTCTGTTAGAGCACCTATACGGATGTAATTCTAATAATTTTTCCCATTCTCAAGTTTTACAAATATCTTTTGAAGATTGAGTATTCATTCCATCTGTTGATACTCATCGAAGATCCCTTTTCTTTCAGATAAAGTGTCTAATTTGTGCTTTCGCCAAACACCCTAGACAATTCTTTTTCGGTTTATTCTTTGTATCGATTAGCCAACTCTATGAGCCCTGTCTAAATCTTCTAAGTGGAATCCAGCTTTAGTTTCTCTCCTCTATATGCGCTGTTTTGTCCACCATAGTCCAGATTCGTCTATATTACAACTGTCGTAGATCAGTTTGACATGTAATGATTTTGAGTTCAATGCCCAGTTGTAGTTACAAATTGTGCTATGTGGAAAAGGGTTAACCCTAACTTTGCTGTCATTTTATGACAAAGGGAGGAGATGAAGCATTGGCAAATGATCCAAACAATGGTATCTACGATATTTGGATGACATTTATTACTTTATATGACAGCACTCAAGATATATGAGCTAGATACCACAGCCTAAAGGCACTGGGTGTTAAGGTATTCTGTAAGCCTTAAGATATCTATCAACGAGTCCATGCTGAACACTTTCATCCACCACACATCTTTAAGCGAATTATTAAATTCCAAATAACATGATTCACAGGAATTGTAGCAACCTCTCCATCTTGCACAGACATTGTTATCCTCTATTAAAATCCCTGGTCCCAAGAGGAAATACTGCCTGCTTTGTGTTGGACATTTTACGGTTATAGTTATGAGCTGATCCCAAGCAAGATAATTTATTTTTTATTTTTTAAACTGGCCCACTTCAATGATCATTGTACCCAATAACACTGTCTACAAGGTCATATTTGTGGTTTGAACATGTGTTTATAAAGTTTAATTATAACATCTTTGAATCTAATTTAGAAGTGGATTAACTAAAAAGGCAAACACTATGATGGTTGGCAACATCTCATTTATTTTTGACGCAACGTTTCAATGTTTATTCTCTCATCGTTCTCAAGCATATAAAACAGTTGAAAAATTAAGGTATATATGCATAAAATCCTGTGTGTTTAAAATAGTTATGATACAATAAGAAAACTGAAAGGGTTTTCAGAAGGCAAAGGTCACCAAGAGGCCGTTATCATACATGTGTATATATAAAACAAACATGAAGCTTCATGTGGTTCATCCTCAGGAGAAAGGGGTTCGATAAACTAAGAAGTAAAAAGGTCATCGATATTCAGCGTCTGGTGTGAATTAAAGCATTATAAGCTGTACGTAAGAACAATCCCTCATCCCTGTTTAACTCTCGTCATGTTGACGAATTTGTATGGCTTCCATTAATTTCATTGTGTTTATAAATTGATATGTTAGTATTTATTGTTTTCATATTGTCCCATTGAATGGAGTGGTGTGGAGTGCTCCGAAATTGCTGACTCTCTGAATTTGGTTGATGAGCCGTGCTCTTTGATTCTGTTGTTCAGTGCGCGACATATCTCCCTTATGTACTGTTTGTTGCAGGCACAGTTGGTCAGGTGTTGGTCAGGTCGTTGTGTTGGGTAAAGGTGATGGGAAGTGCCAAACCCCCCCCCCCCCCCCAATGGATGTTGTATACCTGATCAATGATGTCTGCAGCAGATATTATGAGAACATGACGCTATAGTCAGAAAATAAAAACAAGGAAATTTGTAAATTTTCTTTGAAAATAATCTGCTGCCCCAGTTTTTAGTCAACTTCCTGTTCGAAGAAATCCGATAATTTAACATGACACACACTTTTACATTTTATCCAATGGTTTGCCTTGATTGTCTCAAATTTTTAAATTATCACCGTTTTTTGCCCAAACCTCCTATGTCTAGAGGCCATATCTGCCAATTTCATATATTCTCCTCCCGTGGTTCTAATGTAGACTTATATAGTGCGCCAGTTTCATTTGGTTTCACACTTTTTCTTGCTATTGAAGAAAGGCATCCAACCGAAAAGCTTCTAGATTACCATGTTTTCATTAGTAGCTCTCATCAGAAATATTTGTATATATATATATTTTATTATATAATTATGATAATTTGACCTCCTTGTGTCCGTGCTTTGTGAAGAGAGAAAATCGCCGTCTTCAATGGGTAAAAATTCCAGTTTCACTTTGCCGTGACCCTCTGTAGCTCAGTCGGTAGACTGTTTGGCCTATAACTTAAAGGTCCTGGGTTCGAATCCGGGTGGAGGTAAGCACATATTTCTCTGTTCATTTATTTAAAATATATATCAAGTTTACAATTTTTCTTATATCTTATCCTTATTTCTTACGGGTTGTTATCTTAATTATATTAATATTAATACGATTAATCCATATCGTAGGCCTGCTAGCATAATAACTCATCCGCCAATCAGCTTTTGCATCTTGTACAAAATTACCTAGGTCGGAAGTCATAATTGCAAAGAAATGGGATGCATAACTCAAACGTTAAATTTCCCAACTCACAGGCTGTTCATTCAATATTTGCCTAAGTTCTATATAGCTGTTATGTAATCTTTGTGGGAATAAACTATATTTGTATTCTATTTCCCTCGTGGTCAGTTCTTCTTGTTTAAGAAATTAAGAAAAAAGACCCTTCCGTTTGCCGGAAGATTAGTTTTTCTCTTTTTCCAGAGAATATCACAAAATAAATTAGGCAATTAAGCTAGCAGACTGACTCTTAGGAGCTTCATTCTGCTTGGTTTGAGTTCGTGTTTTTCTTTAAGTGTCTAGATCCTTCTCTGTGCAACAACAAAAGAAGCGCTAATTTAACAATAGACACCGTATAAATTTAAAATCTATAAAAAAACTTACAACTTGTCGGAAAAGTGAAAGCACTCTTCAGATTCACCAGTGCATACTCCATATTGGCTTTCTTAATGGATTATATACGATAAATGGTCATCCTAACATCTGTACAGATATTTGTGATAAGAGATACTGGTGTACTACCTTTTCGTATTATTGAAGTAGAGTGTATGTGTGTGTTGAAAAAGGAGGACGGTGTGTGTGTGTGTGGGGGGGGGGGGGGGGGGGGGGAAAAAAAAAAATTAAAAAATTCAATATTGAAGAATTTAGTAATTTTATCGTACAAAAACTGTAATACATGTAATTGAACAAGCTATGAAAGTCATTGCCATGATGACTGTTAAGGGACGATAATCCTTGTGGTCGACCCATACAATTCAATTTCAAATTATATGATCAGGCTATCTGTAATAATCTAGAGTAAAACAGTTAATCGGAGAAAGTATGATTATATTCATAATGTGAATACGGAACAGATATAGTTATAGTCTAGATAGAAGCCCCTCAGAGCATAACCCCATATGGGATCCAGCAACCAGAGCTAGGAATCAAAATTACATGTCAATTCGACATACTCAAACAATCTGAGCATTAAAAAAGGTTGAAGAACTCTAAATTAAAGGGCTGTCCATGTCAACGTAGTACTCTCCGTCCTGTAAAGCACTTTACTTTTAAAATGCACGTATGTAGACGATTAGATGATTCGTGCTCAGCTGAGGGAGTAGGGCTATTTTCTAGTCCACGTACTTTTAAGTCTGAATGCCAGAATCCGGGTAATGGCCTGGCGCAGAGAGATAACAATTTAATAGCGTTATTTCAAGCTGCCTTAATCAAGCTTTGTTCTCGATCATTACTTATGTTCGTTTCCGCCGATGTGTCAATTTAACTAAGCGCACTTTACACGTTACTGTTAAATTAACTAATTAACGGCTATGCTTACTCGAATGCAAGTTCAGAGAAGATATTTGTCTTTAAAAATATGCAATTAAAAATATTAAATTTAGGTCGAAAAACAGTTGTCTTTCCCTTAAATACTTTTGAATACTTTGACAGTTGAATACTTTTACTCGAAAGTTACCAGTTGGGAGGTTTTACCAAGGCATTTCTAGGTTATTCAACGCTAAATATATTGTTATTTATTTGCTGGATAGGAGTTTAACACAGTACTGAAGGTTATTTCATTTACATGGCGGTGTGCCAACCAAATGGCGAAGAAAGCCACCCACAACGCCACTGGCAATATACAAAGACAAGACAGAACCAATACACTACAGTAATAGCCAGTGATAGAAAGCTAGCACAACTAGATCGGCTTCACGCTCTGAAAGCACCCGGGCTACAAAATACTCTCTCCTAACCCCCTAAATATTTGTTCGCACTATTTGTCCAAAATGATAGCATCATTCACACGCGTTTTTAGTAAAATAATTTATAACTATTAGAATATGAACTCAAACCGCATGCTACATTGTGTTTCGGCTGTTTGTTTGATTTAGGGTTTAAGGTCGAACTGAAGAGTATTTCGCTTAGACAACGACAAATTGACTGGGAGGGAATCCAATATAAACCACCCGGCGATTACTGGAGCCACATCGTGTAACACACTCATATATATGTGTTCGAAAGATGGATTCGATCCCCATGAGGGGTACATCGAAATAGGATCATGAGGCCGAAACTCTCAACACTTTATTGCTATCGAAACGTTATTGTTATCGACCTACGAAAAATATGTCGTACTTTTTTTAAATAGACAGATAATGTTGTACCATTCAAAGAGTCTTACTCAGTCTTTCCACTAGAGTAAAATACAAATCATTTACACTTAAATGACCCTAAAAGGGTCAATGTGTACCGTTAAAGTAATGTTTAGTCAACTTTTTCTCAGCAGTTTTTTGCCAAAGAAACACTTTGTGGGCATACACTCACGTTTGAAGGGAAACCGTTAAAACGAGGGCTTAAAACCAGACATGTCCAGCTCCAGGTTTTTTCAGTTTTCTTCAACACCCAGGGAACCAACGAGCACAATAGGAGTTAACCTGGACCGTATAGCAGAAAGAGTAATCACTCCGCCACTTCAAAGTGTGAAATGATGCCTCACAGCCGAATTCTTGACTCTTGAGTGAACGTGGTATTCGCTCAACAGCTTGATTTGCGTATGCGCAACGGTGTTGTTAATTCACTTCACGGTCGCCATTAATCCCCCGTCATGTATGCTTGATTAACAACATGATAACTGGCGTCCAACAAACAAAATATTGTGTTGAGCGTTGATCATTTTCATACTATTAAATCAGGCAGATTCAAAAGGTGGTTCGATTAGGTCTAGGGAAGGGGGGGGGGGGGGGGTAAAGCGCGTTTACTTAAACAAACATTAGTAGCCATCAAAGAAATCACAAGACCACTGCTTTTCATAACTTAAATATATCTGGACTGGTTTAACCGTCACCGAAGACAGGATTAATATAACACAATTTAACAGCTCAATCTATTTCACTGTGTATGATTTAACTATCGCTGAAATGTGGAGATTATTCAAACTTAACTTTTAATTGATGAATTTTTGGCAGATTTCCTCATGTTAACGTTTTTAAAATGACACTTTTACTTAAACCGTGTCGCCGTCGCACTGTTGGCCTATAAATTATAATAAATCTTTCAAGTAAGAAACAATCTGCACATTTTGAGAAATCATTCTAATGTGGAAATATGTGTAAACCGACAAAACAGTAGAACTTCATTTACAAAATAATATTTTAAAATCATCATTACAAAAAATTACGAATTTTGTAGATGCGCATAAAACAAAACTATTCCCTTTGGTGCATTTGTTTTGCTCATATAGGGTGTTGTCTTTCCGTTGAAAAAACTGAGAATATTTTTCTCGCCTTTCTTTCCCGATGCATCTGAACATTGAACAGCAAAGCAATAGAGCCGGCAGTCAAATCTATTTGGTTTCAATACAACAGCGGCTATAGTCTAGCACAGTCACCTGTCCCGATCTGTGAGCTGTTACTCCTCCTGCTATATCTCCATGCTTTGGCAAAGTTTTATTAACAAAATTAACATGTACCTGATATCATGATTGCTTAACTAAGATACAACTTTTGGAGATCTTTTTGTCGAATTGTCATTTTTGGACATATGAGGGCACGGTTTTAAGCCATCGAAAACGAACACAAACAGCATCACAGTATAAGGAATGGAGATTTGATAGTCGCAGAGATTAAAACGACATTTCTCCAGCGCTTTTTTAGTTCACTGTAACATCGGTATAGGTGGTGGGCAATAGACGTGTTGTGATCCTAAAAAAATAGGGGCGGAATAAATAAAAAAAATCAAACAATCAAGCGATTTCCATTAGGAAAAAGGGTTAATAATAAGGTTAAACATTGATAGTTGTCAAAAATTATCACAAATTCACTTACAATGGTTCCTGGTTAATACGTCAACCATACGTGCTACCAATGTACTGGACTCATCTGCCACACATAGAGGCACAATATCAATGTATATGTGGAGAGATATGAACAAACTTCTGTTCAAAACTGTACTTCAGGACGATTACTTCAATTGTTCAGTGACACACTTCCTTATTTCACACTTATATCCTATGTTTACACAGAAGTTTGATTATATCACACATTTAGGCCAAAGACAATTAAATACCTAATGGCCGTTATATATTTTGCTTCAAGAGTTTGAAATATTTACAGTATCGCACGTAGCAATGCAACGGCTGCAACGCGTAGTATAATACTATTACATTTAACATACTAATGATCTTTGTAGTACACTGTGCGAACTATATTAGTGCATGTCGACTAGTACCGTAGGCCTACGCCAAACATCAAATGAAGACACACCGATGCGGAGATATTCATTTCCAATCTTTTACAAGCACACTGATTGTCATTATCACTTTAAAATGTGGATATTATTATGATACCATATTAATATGGTTACATACATGGCAAAAATACAGAAATATAATGATGACATCAAATTAATCAAGAAGCACCCTCTCTAATAAATAGCGGTATATAAGTACAGTAATTTATTGGCTCCTACCAAGGCCAGTTTGTTAATTCTAAAGGATATCACGGTTAAATATTGTGAATTCCATCATCAGACCTAAATAAACTTCCTACTGAAAACTTGTTTTGATGAACAATTTCTTCAACTTTAGAATTAATATTCATCTAACTAATGTTTTCACATACAAATATACGATCTGGCATCAATTAAAAAAATTTAAATATCAAAATATACTTGTTATTCAATATTAATTGTTATTTGACAATACTGATTGTAAGAAACAAGACTTCACAGTCAGTTTGTATGTAATAGGTGGTGTTCCTTAAAAATGTGGGGTTGTCAATTATATCGGCTTATATTTAGGTTAATCTCTCAAAAACAAGCTTCTGACATATATACTCTGCCAAAAAGAAACGCATAGGAATTGTCTCTTTATTGCAATTAAAGCAAGATAATTAAGAAAGTTTGGTGGTAGCACAATTAAAGTTGGTAAAATTTTTGGTAATGTTCTCGCTATGGACCCACGGCAGCACAGGCGTATTCGTCACCGAATAGTCAACACGTCGGTGCTGAAGTCAGTACCTTGTGTGGCCACCGTGAGCCGCAATCACTGCGCGACACTTTTATACTTGGCATATACTGAATGCGTCTTTTAATTCGGGCACGTGGGACAGATGCGAAAGCGTCTGATGCGGTGGGTTACTATGGCGTAAACGTATGTCCAATTCGTCCCAAAGATGCTCAATAGGGTTGAGATCTGGCGATCTTGATGGCCATGGCTACACACGAATGTTTTCATCCTATAGGTATTCTACTGTTAAACGTGACATATGCGGTCTGGCATTGTCATGCTGAAGAAGTTATCTCTGTCGATCCATAATGGGAAACATGTGAGGGCGCTGAATTTACATTCGTGCTTCAACGAACTTGTAAATGTCGATGTTGGCGCTACAGAACAGGACCAACGTATGCTTTCCTAGCCCTTAAACCAGCGTCTTGAAGTCGGTTCCGAATGGTTTGTGCAGACATTCGTCTCAAAACCGTGCACTTGCCTTGATGTGTTCGTTGCTAGGGTAGTTCGGTGACGCAAGTGATGGACCCAGATGTAGCGATCTTGTGCTTGTGTTATACGAGGTGTAGGCCCCTATCACTTCGGGGCCGGTTTTCTGCAGACTGGAATCGCTGAAACCTGTTCAAAAGTCGTGAAATAATGCTATGTCTGGAGTTCATTACGCTCGTATAACCAGCGATCTACTTACAGAGCCTATATTGACTGTACCCTATACGCTGGTTCATACAGCAAAGCTTTTCAGTATAAAGGGCCGCTGAGTTAGGCTCTAAGCTCACACAAAATTCTATTGGTTGATCGGGTCACATGAGCATACAGGTGTGCAAAGTGGCGGAGCAAAGTTCCTGACGAGAGGGCTGTATGCTCATGTGACCAGATCAACCAATAGAATATTGTGTGAGTCTGGAGTCTAACTCCGCGGCCCTTTACCTGAAAAGTTTTGCTCTATGAACCAGCGTATAGGGCACAGTCAGTATGGGCTACTGTAAGCCGAACGCTGGTTATAGGAGCGTAGGAGTTCATGTGCAATGCAACTTTTGACTGGAATTCACCTAACCGGAGGCACCCAATCGCAATGTTTCCATTCGCATGGTTAAGTCTCGGCATGTCGTAACTCGTGTACAGTCAAATGGGAAATGAGAATCATAGCCGAGTTGTAGTTTTAAACACCCATCACTAACCCAGTATTTCCCCAAGTTTCGTTTGCATTTGTCAAAATAAGAATATTTCAAATTCTCAAAAAAGCGCCCCAACATATTTTTTGGTGTAATTGGCAATGTTGTCCCATTCCAGAAACATTGAGAAACATAATCATCCATGGCCGTATACACAAGAAACGATATTTATAAAAAAAAAAATCAACTCTTTCTTGTGACATTTCACCTATGCGTTTCTTTTTTGACAAAGTATATATACATTTCTGGGATGAATTAAACATATCACACAAATCAAAATTTAAACACGGAGAAATGTTAAAAGTCTGATTGAAGATATTTCAACTATAGTGACACTTATTTTCTCTCAAGTAGAAAATTTGAAACTCGAGTCGAAACATTACAATCAAGTAGGCATTTTTAACAAAACACACAATATTGCTAAATTTGTGATAGAAATATAATTGAAAACAGCATATGCAGCACTCATCAGTCGCATTTAATTGTGTAAAAAAAATTTGAGGCCCTTACATGAGCATCTCCCATATTAACCCATTTCATTATAGAGGGCGGTTCCTTTTTGTCTTTCATTGAAATATGTGCATTTAAACATTATTCTTACATTCTGATAACAATGACTCGAATAAGAGCAAATGTTTCTCTTTTAGCTTTACAAGTACTGGTATCCAAGTCTTTCGTAATATTTTGTATACCATAAACTTTAAATGTTTAACTTCAAATAAAAGGGTTCAAAATTGGTCCATCCACTTTGAACCAAAGTGATCCACCATTACCTTATAAAGGAGACCATAAAATATATTCTTGCCAGTTATCAACAAAATACCCGACATACTGGCCCACAGTAAGCTCGTACTGTTGTAGTTTTTGTTTGTAGTATATTGTGTAAGATGGGTTAATAGATTAACATATAGATAACGTAATTCATGGAATTATTCCAGACATCTAATTCGTGTATTATCGTGAAGGCAAATAAAAAAGCTAAACTACAAAACAATTTGTAACCATAGATAGTCTTTAGACTTCGCTATAAAACACATGCCTCAGTAAACTGGCCAAGAAGTAATTGTCTACCAAGACACCTTTTATCGCAGGGTTATATTGTATAATCTAAAGTTAAGAAAACTCTGTAATTTGGCACCCAGTAATACTGGTTTTCAATACAGCTGCTATCATTAAACAGCTTTGTGTTCAGGTAAGCTCATATTTCATGTCACAAAATCGGCGGTTGGTGAGGACAATAGTCGTGTGACGTCAGCAAGCTGAATCAGCACAAAAATTAATGAATCAGTGAAATACGATATTTTAATTTGCGACAATACAACTCCATTTGACTATATTCAATAATTGTCCATTCTGATAAAAATGTCTCTGCTTTGGGTTGAACTGAATAAAAGAAAGGCCTAATGTTGAAGATAATTAAATAACGAAAATATTTTATTTAAAAATGTTTCCAAGGCATGTTTACCTATTTAGGGCATAACACAAAAATTGTGCTCGGAAGACCCATGTTCATGTATCTATATACCGTTAATGACTGGGAATTGCTCCTGGATGTCTGTATACGTATTAGAGATTAGATATACTATATAGTTTTGGTCTTTCTAAATACCGGCAATACGGCAATGTATACACAAGACAGGGAATAACAAATCGCTGTTCTCTCTGTGATATGAGTATGATGTTTTTTTATTCGTTTGTAGGAATGGTATTTTAATTCAACAGTGTGGAAGAGGAATTTTTGTGTGCTTCATGTATCCTTGTGCTCTCTGGTCTAATCTGCGTCAACAGCGAGCCTAATGGCCGGGTTTTTAAGACCATGCTGTAAAACGCTGCTTGGTTGTATTTTGACCAGCCCTCAAATACTGAGTTTCTATTGGCAGCATACACACCAACTCGTGCGAACCCGACCTATCAGGGACGCTCTTTCACCCAACAGTTACGTGTATTTGTTTTGATGTGGTCGTTGAATCGGCTTATTCTCTTGGGCGGGGAGATTTATAGGAAAACCCCAGATCGGACACGATTATGTGTCCTTAGAGAACTCAATAACATAATAAGGGTTTCTAATGTGCCAAAGTAAATACACCCATGCAAAAATGGTCTGTTGAGTCCTAAGTAGTAGAGTCTGCAAAAATCAGGGTAATCAGAAATAGAGATTTAAAGATTGGCCACCAAGTCAGACTTCATTTGAACTAATAGAAGGTGGGCGAAAACGTTTCCGTAGATTTTATTGAGTATGCAGTTAAGTATATAGTACACAATTTGTCCATCAAGCTAAAAAAAAAAAAAAAAAAATACATAGTGAGGAGCCTAATCCGAATCATCTCTGTTAATGACTATCACATAAGCTCGTGGAAAGGCTACATTATTACAATCAGTAGTTTGAAATGATTGATTGCACTAGCTCTGAACTGAACTGATAACAGGCTAGCTACAGTCATTATGGCTAAACTGGATACCATAAATGAGGCGGAAGATCAACTGAGTATTCCTGGCCATAGTAAAAACAAACAGAGATAATCCTTTTTGGCTGGAAAACCTTATAAAATTCAACGAAACAATCCTGTCTCAAGGGGATCAAAATATCCTTTCCAAAATGTGCACTTTGAGTTGGTTTTATTAGTGTGTAATGTCTCACCCAAATGTTTATGTTTGTTTAAGTGGTGTGTAATATCTCACCCAAATGTTTATGTTTGTTTCAGTGGTGTTTAATGTCTCAATCAACTGTTAATGTTTGTTTGAGTGGTTTTTAATGTCTCACTCAAATGTTTCTGTTTGTTTAAGTGGTGTTTAATGTCTCAATCAACTGTTAATGTTTGTTTGAGTGGTGTTTAATGTCTCCCCCAAATGTCTATGTTTGTTTGAGTGGTGTTTAATGTCTCAATCAACTGTTAATGTTTGTTTCAGTGGTGTTTAATGTCTCACCCAAATGTTTCTGTTTGTTTCAGTGGTGTTTAATGTCTCAATCAACTGTTAATGTTTGTTTCAGTGGTGTTTAATGTCTCACCCAATGCCAGCTTGCGTGTTTGTTTGATTGGTGTTTAATGTCTTAGTCAACTGAGTGTGTTTGTTTGATTGGTTTTTAACTCAACTGTATGTTTTTATTTGATTGGTGTTTAATGTCCCACTCAACTGAGTGTATTTGTTTGAGTGGCGTGCAATGTCTCACTCCACTGAGTGTGTTTGTTTGATTGGTGTTTAATATCTCAATCAACTGTTTATGTTTGTTTCAGTGGTGTTTAATGTCTCAACCATTGCCAGCTTGCGTGTTTGTTTGATTGGTGTTTAATGTCTTACTCAACTGAGTGTGTTTGTTTGATTGGTTTTTAATATCTCACTCAACTGTATGTTTTTAATTGATTGGTGTTTAATGTCTCACTCAACTGAGTGTGTTTGTTTGATTGGTATTTAATGCCTCATTCAACTGTTTTTGTTTGTTTGATTGGTGTTAAATGTCTCACTCAACTGTTTGATTTAGTTTGATTGGTGTTTATTGTCTTACTCAACTAAGTATGTTTGATTGGTGTTTAATGTCTCACTAAACTATTTGTGTTTGTTTGAGTGGTTTTTAATGTCTCACTCAACTGCTTGTGTTTGTTTGGTTCGTATTGAATGTCTCACTCAAAGATTTTGGAATGAAAAGTTAAAGTAAATTACAAACAATCAGTATTTATTTCAAAGATGTAAGTGACATATACTGTGTGCAGGTTAGATCAATTAAAACAAATTTCTGAGATAAACACACATTGCACCTGGATTGTTTATCCATAATAAATGTCTCATCTGTCTGTGTAATGTGGCTAAGTGACTTACTGTAGCTTCACTCAGTGTGTTAACCAATTTGACTGATCCAATGGTATGTTCTGCAACTTTTAAAGCATTGCAAATAAATACCTTTTCGAATTTGGCCGAACTCGGTGCGATTATATAGAAGTAAGGCATGTTAACATTAAGTCGTCATGCAACCAAACCTATGTATGTGTAAACAGCGTGGTGTATAGATCTATGTGCTATCTGTGGTGTGGCTTATCTCAGCCAATCACGATAATAAACATGGCCACTGTGATATGTTATCTCTTAATCTACAATGGGTGTTGAATTATCTGTTATTATGAGTGTTTAAGCCATTAGTGTAATTTCCTGGAGCAAATAGAGATATCGGCTTATTATACGGCAAATTAGTTCCATTCTTCAAAACACACATTTTCAAAAGTTGTTTTAAAAGTGTGATATGCATCAACGTTACCTAAAAACCCAACGGATCGTAAAAAAACGCACAATGTAAACGAATATATGAATTACATGTTGTTCGTTTAACTCAAAATGTAGGTAAGGGAATTTCTGTTACGAGGTATAACATAAATCACACGCAGTTTATTTAAGACGAGAAATGACGCCAAAATCTCCAATAAAATAAAAGACTTGGAAGCTCGAGTTATCGCCCTTCCACTAACAATTGCTGTTTTCAGAGTTTTGTCTAACCAAAGGTGATTTCGATCTTTTTGATGTTGATGTTCACGTCACATATGATGTAAAATGAAAAATTGCGTCGAGGGTCAGTCGGCTTTACAGATGACTACTGAACCCAGTTTAACGTTACCCTTCGTATAAAATATCAATTTTGTTGATGACCGAGAAAAATTGGCGGGAATAAAGTCTATATGACTTGTTCTATCCCAGAAAAAACAAGTATAATAGAGATATTTAGAGAAATTCAACTGTGAAAAGCAAGAATTTAAATACAAAGGTAAGTTTATTATGAAAATTAAAATTATCAAAATCGGTTATTATTTTAATTTGTTGAGTTATAAATTACTCAGATTTATCCTAAACTGTTCCACTTACATGTCTGCCTCAAGCGGAATATGTTGCATTTACCAACACGTCTTTATATATGCCCAGCAATGAGAATGGAGACTTAACAAAATCTTCTGAATCTTCACACAATAGGCTTACTGGGTGCCATTTGTATCAGTGTAGTGCAAATAAAAAAGACATATACGCTATGCATATTCTCAATTCATGTCTTTCAATTTAATGTCTTGCTTGACCGCTGGGGGGAAATAGGTTTTCTAGGTCTTTCATGACCAGGAATGGGAAAGAGTACATATATATTTTTTCAAATGATATTAATGGTCAATCGAATAAATACCGAATAATGCTTTTGAAACTAATGGTAAGCTGAAACTATATCTTCAGAAAGAAAAGGTTGTATTTTGGTGGTTCATTTTGTAGACTGCAATTACTGTACAACTCGAAATGATATTGTGAAAACCAACAAAACGGATTCCTCAATTCGTTTTTCCAAGTATAACGTTGGGTTTTCTTATAATAACAATATATCTTTTTCGAAAAATAATTTATATATATAAAAAAAAGAATTGCCTGTGTGATGCTCACATTTTGCTCTAAGGAATGCAACGTATTTAAAGCACGTTGCAGCAGAAACTGCCATGTTGAGTAACTGTATGTCCTGTCAGCCTAATTCCAGTCTGCGTAGTAAGCACACTATTAAAGATCCGTAATGACTTGATCATATAGACTTATATTGCAAGCATTGACTATTAAACACAGAGGTTAATCGATAGTTACAAAGATATAACAAGGCGAGGACATCATAAGGACAGAATTTTAACAAAAATTAGTTAGTTAGTTGTTGACTTTTAATTAAACTATTTTCTTACATCGACAAATATTTCAACTACTGAAAACAGCATTCTCTGATAGCTTATATGTGAACTTTAAAATAAATTGAGACATTTAGCCACCAGTCATTATGGAAAGGCCTGTTTTTTTGATCGCCAGGATATGTGCTATAAACATCACTTTTTTTACTATCCTGTTTTTGTTTGATAATATTGGATGAGACCTGTTGAGGGCTGTGTGTATTACTTTAAGACGCTACACTAGTGATGACTAAGGGGTATATATGGTGTCTAATAGTAGTAAAACACTGTTCTGGGTTATCTTCTACTACTGTTAGTGCAAAGTCGTGTCTAAAGTTTCTTGGAAAACGCCATTTGATCAGGACATATTCTAGTTTTGAATATTTTGATGTTTACACTGATCCATGTGTCGTTGAACCAAGTGGGCTCCGAGTTGTCCGAGTGCAGTAACCAACAACAGTATTAACGATAGGTAATATCGGACTAGTACATTCTCGATACTACTCACTGATAGACTACTCTAACGGCAAACAGTAATGCAACAGGAGACAGTTCATTTGATTAAGAAAAAAACACGGATATAAGACATTTTAAAATAGGCATGCTCATATTTGAAAAGGGTGTATGTACTGTTGGGGGTTAGAATGTTGTCATCGTTAAGGACCAATGCATGAAATTTGGACGCCTAAAATGTTTACATATTAAAATCCCAGGCAAATCTACATATGGTAGTCTTTCAGTTTAAATAGCGTATCTGGTGAAATGACGAATTATACCCAAACAAATCATTCATTTGAGAATTATTTATTTTAGCGAAATTTATACAGCCGGATGAGGAAAGTACATTTAAATTTATAATTAACGTGAGGTGACAGTATTATTTACATATTTGACAAGGGTAAATTCGCAGCTCCGTCTCAGCTTTTTTAAAATAAACTCATAAACCTACGAAGCACTTCGGCACATGTGAATATGTAGCCTGGCACAGACTACACGTTAAACATGACACGAGTTGTCTGCATTCCCAGAACTCAATTATACTCTATGACGTCGGTCACATCACAATGATGAAATTAATTTTGAAATAGAATTTTGCATCGACCACACACAAGCGGAAAGCGTAGGAATAAAGAGAAAGGAAGTATTGCGGACCAATAAATGCTTCCGTTTGCTATACTAACAATACAGTTGTTATGGCGACATAGTAATCAAGGTAAGTACAGCCAAGGGTCATCCAGAATTGTCTCCCTTGCTTGAGGCAAGGGTACTCCATTGGAAACTTCGAATAGTTTTCAATCAATATACAGGTTCATCCGTGTTTATGTTATAATGTACATTTTAACACCGTTAAAAGCAAAGCCTATTATCAAAAACAAACAAAAAAATCTCAAAGTACAATAAGGCGTCCCAGGTAAGCACAGGCAACATAAATCGATAAAAGATGTTCCACATCAGCCATATACTTTTTCTTTATAACGTACATATGTTTTTCTTTATACATATATATTTGTACAATGGTATTGTAACATATTCACAAGCCCTTATTCGACCCAGTGCTTTTGTCAACAAAGCACTGCCGACAATTACAGTTGATTAAGCACAGTCTGTCCATGAGACGGTTATGTCAAGTCTAGCATTATATTAATTTCAAATCACATGCTATATTCAAAGCGGTAATCTGATAACACAATCCTGGTAACTGTATAAGTAGGGCGTGTTAAACTTGGTTCAACTTAGGCTTTAAGGATTTTATCTACACATCGTCAGAATAACGTTCTTTTACAGGCGAAGTTAATCAGTTAACACTTATATACCCATATTTCTGATGAATGTGATCAGAACACAATATTCCTTAAAGAGTTCATTTGTAATCATCCATCGCAGTAAGTTATTTCCTTGTAATAAAGCCAGTCAACCCGTCGGCATTAGACAGGCTCCAGCCAATCCATTACATAGGATAAAGCACTGCATTCCAATCTTTAAAAGTTAATCGTGCTAAGTTTCTGGAAGTTATATCCACATTCTCATCTTTCAGTATATTTGTATCCGTAACTCAATCACCAGGCACATGTGTTGAAAATGGATCACCCTGTCGTATATATGTGCCCTAGCAAATGTTCACATACGCCAAAGTAACTGTTCACAAGTAATAGTCCGCGTGAACACAAGCTTGATTTTTTAAAAGATTTTTGCCACTTAATGTACTGTGGCGATCATGAGCACAGAATCAAAGCTTAAACTCGTAAATGACAGGATGTTTATTTTTCCAATAAAGGTAGAATTACAACAAACATATTTCCTTTGTGTTAGCTGAATCGCAATCTAGACATTGCTTCATAGTCACATGCATTATAATTGCAAAGTAGCAAAGCACGCTTACACATCTAGTCAGAATTCAGTTTATTTCGAATTACGTAAAACACAGCCACGCTTCGAAGAAGAAAACACCAAGCAGTTCCCATGCATAGTCGACGCGTCGAAGTGAGTCCTTTCATTCCGTAGATTGGGAGCGGGAACGTAGTATTAAATCTAGCATTGCAAAGAAGGTTAACAAGCTAGCGCCAAGATAAAGCGACAAAGATCCTCCTATATCACCTACAATCCAAACAAAAACTGCGTTAAAACAAATGAAAAGAGAAACAAATTTAATTTTAAATTTAAATTAATTTCACGAGCTATTATACACAAGTAGTGTAACTCTTTTTCTAGCTTTATATTCCTATATCTATGTTTGTGTTACTAATATTGGAGTACATCTACATCGTGTAAGAGAAATATATGAGCCACTGCGTTAAACACTAATCCTGCAATCTTTCAACATATACATAAACGAAATATGTGTGAATATTACCATAGAATGCTGTGTTGCAATTGATTCATAGACAAAACGATCTAAATTTTCGCCTTAAATGCAATATGTGGTCCTCAGCCAAACACAAACATCTGGCCAAACCATTATTTTTTTCATTATACTTACATGCTAAATCTATTAAACCATATGACCGTCTCTGTATAATATGTGTTTCTGTCATTTCTTGAAAAAATACGTCTACCTGTAAAAAGTTATTCCTGGAACAAAAGAAATTGCGATGTTTAGGAATGACTAACATGAATCTTATTTAAATTGTTTGACAGCGTAACAAAAGGGATTAAACACCACTCCATTTTACATGCTTCCGGTTTTAAAAAGAAGGTTTCGAAAACATGGGAATCGGATAAACAAGAATTTCGTTGGGAGGGAACAATGTACATTCCTGAAAAGATGACAAAATAATTATTTATAAACTTTGTGTGTCTTTTTCATGCCTCGGTTACCAAAATTCCTTTTAAATAATAAATAATACATTTTCTTACTGATAAAATTTAGCATTGATTCGACATCCTCTTGTGTATTCTTCTAGATCGGTTTGAAAGGCCACAATAGCTGATAAAGCGTCGTCCATCCGCCTCATCGGATTTTCTAATAAACGATGGACGCCATCGAATTGAAGAGAATCTCGTAGTATGTTGACTTCATCACGAGATTTTAAGTTGAAATCTTGGAACCGCAGAAGTAATGGCTGGCTTAGGTTAGCTAAAATGGAGGCTTTTTCGTGAAGAACAGCTATCGATGTGACGATGTCATCTAAAAGATTCTAAAACGCATCAAAGAAAACCTAAAGTTAATAAGGTTCAAGACAACTTAGCAAAACAACAACAACAACAACACATTAACAACATGTGACTGACGCAAATGTATATGCTCACCAGATACAATAGTTTGAGCCCCTATAATAATCTGGCTTGGTTGGGTTTTCACCTTGACCGGCTGGGACTGAGCTTGGTTGTTATGTCCCAAACACAATTTAATAGGAATACCTATATATAGCGCGTAAAACATATTACCAAGCTCGAATCTTAGTCATTAAAATGTTTAAATATAGTGGCAATTATCATTGGACGATTTATACAGGTACTGTGAGCAATGAATGTAATACAATTTAAAGGTTTGTATCTTTAAGTAACTCACTGTAGTTGAAAGTTGAAGTTTGAGAAGATAAATATTAAAGATTATAAAAATAATTTTGTACTGCATACCTTTGCTGATTGGATTTCGTCTGTAAGTCGATCTCCATTCAGTCGACTACTAAGAACTGATCTGGGCATTTCACCACTTTCGTAACTGGCTGCTATTTCTGTGAGAGCATGTTGTAAGCGTTCTACGTGGTCACGGCTGTTTTTGAGCCATGTCTGCAATGACTGAAATGATTCCTGCATGTCATCTCCTTTAGAATCCAGAAAATCACCAGCTTTGCCAATATCACTGTACATCAGTAAAATACTTTTCTTATGTTTAGCGTACATCTGTGAAAGCTGTTCCAAGAGGTCAACAAGAAGCCTTATATGACCTTGTTCCAGTTGTTTTATAGACTCAAAAAAGCCCATGAGTCTCGATTTTATGTCTTGTTTGTGCTTACGGCTGTGTCTGTCGTGGTTTTTTAATTGATGACTAATATTCCTGATTTCACTGTATTTTTTCTGCAGGTCACTGATCAGTTTGGTTGTGATGTTTGTAATTGTTTTCGTCTTTTCGTCATAAATCGCGTAAGAGTTTTTAAATTCGTGATAGTTTTGACCATATCCTACAACCAAATCTTCGCGGAACCTTCGTACGGTTTTCAAGATTTGCTTGAGCAAAGTTTCAGTAACTATTACATCATAATCAGTCTCTAAAGCTAACCGGTCTAATTCCTGCAAGATTGCATACAACGTTTCGTTAATTTGATGCACGTTACCATTGTCAATATGCTCGACAATATCCTGTTTTTCTAGAATACTCTCGATGGTGGATTTCAGATGTGGTGACAGAAAATGGAACTCAGCATGATTTCCACTTACAAATACATGAGAATGAATACTAACACTGGCGTTGAGAGAAGTAATCGTAGCCTTTAGGTTATCCAGTGTGTTGTCATATTCTATCCTGTGGTCACTAAGATGTTTCAACGCTGAACTGAAACTCGTGTTCACTTTAAGAAGTTCCCAAGTGGTTTCATTCAATACAAGCGAGTCGTGAATAAAAGTTGTAAAGTCCATTCTATGATATGTATCTCTGGCTCTTTGGAAACGAGACGGAAGCTCGGGTAAATCTTCGTTCAGAGACAACACCCTACTTTCTGCAGCATATAGAGAACTAGAGGCCTCCGATAAAGACACCACATACTCCACACGATGACAACTTCTTAGACATGGACACTCATCTCTGTTTATAGGAACTCCTGTAAAACGAAGTTGATGTTGTAAAAAAGCAAACACTCATATGTAGTCGTAATATTTGTTTAAGACAAAAACCTGTGAATAAAGAGCAGTAGACAGACAGTTCTCGCTGAAAGAAGCTATCAGAAACCGTAACTTTAGTTTTGCTGGTTGACAAAATTCACAAAGGCTCAATTATCAAAGGACGTGCATTGTTTCTAGTGCCAACAGTTGTTCTTAGCATGTTTCTATGTAAAACAAACATCAAAGAAGCTATATATGTGTGGGATCCGTGGTTAGCGTTTTATCATAGCCTACTTATCTTACTTCGATGTTTCGTTTACCGGTTCAAGAAGGTCTGTCGACCATAGGTATATGAACCAGTCACACAATGCGGCTGCATGATGCAATCGCTGGTGTGATTTGTACGAGGTTTAACCCCAGTTTTCCATCGTATTCATGTAAGACACAGATAGAAATGTACAAACCGTCGTCATATAAGTGAAAAACTTTTGAATGCGACTTTAAAAAAGAAGTTAAACCCCAGCAAACAAAGAAACAAGCAAACAAACTGTATGTGTTAAAGCATAAATTAATGGTGTTGTATTGACTTCACCAGAACATTTCTTACCTGAAAAATTTCGCACACAGGTGAAATAATCTTTCACAGTACATAGATTATTTACTTTGTGTTGATTAAGATTGTATCCTATAAAATAGAAGAAAAGAAAATGTTAGAAATGACCAAGGATAACATTGAACGCTGAGACATTGTTTTGTGTATTGTGGCACAAACATGTTAATATAATCATTACCGAAAATAGTTCTTTACCAACAAGGCCGTGTTCATTTTATACTAGGAGTTTTATATATAGCGATTGTATTGTATTATCAAAATAAGGCATCTTTATGAAAATAGCGCAAATGGAGTAATAGTAAAGGGACATCACTTTACAGAGTCAAATACCGGACTTACCTCCCTTTGGCATGGACGGGTGTCCCAAGTGACATTTACAAAAGTGGACAGGTTGGTTTTCTGTACAATCTTCTGTCTTAGGGTAAGATTCTCTCATTTTGCCAGTGATTAAATTGTCGGACAAGGAAAGGGTTCGATACTGTGGATGTGAAATGATAAATATTATAGCGTAACAAAATCGTTACAATCAAACAAATAATAAATTCATCTAAACTAAATTGAAGCTAAAGCAATTTCTGAGGCATGGGCTTTCGTTGGTATCTTACTTTTTGGGGATTCATATTATTTATATTATAAACAAACGATAGGAGTCAAGGATACGTATGATATGCGTTGTGTCAGAATAAATTATCACGGCATCATGTCTATCAGATGGGATGCTAACAGGCAGTTATTCGTTTCAAAGTCTGTATAAGTAAAGCATAGAAACTCCAATCTTAATTGGAGTCACATGTGGAAATGTCCGTTACATTGCTTTTATTGTGTTTGTGATTTTCGCTATATATCCACTCTGTAATACAGCTCCTATTGTACCATGAAATAGAATAGTTGAAACAGTACACCAATGACTATAATATATCCAGCAATATGTCTTCCTTCCAATAGCAAAACTAAGTGTTGGTGTAAAATTTCAAACTTTTAAGGCCAGTCTGAATTATAGTAATCTATGGAGCAGGATAATGAATCCAATGGTTCTCATCATTAATGCCTTATGAAGGACGGTAGGAAAAACCCACCGTGTCATATTCGCAATGAATACACCCAGTCTTAATGAACACTTTTTTGCTCTGGAATAGGACAATTTTAATGACAGTGTAACATTATCCGCATTATGCCGACAGTGAATACCCAGCGTGATTGAAGTTACTCCTTGTCACTGATAGAGCCGCTTTGTATTCAGTGCACAGCCACACTTTAGCCTCTATTGCTATTTCCCAGCCGCCTTATCCTTAGAAATCAGAACAACTCTGATCCGCTTTCATCCTCTCCAATAATTAAAATCCCTGAGTAAAGTATAGGATTGAATCGGCCACCATATGGAATTCGTTGAAGGAAAGCCGTCTTGAGCCACTTATAGTTCGGCTTGTGGACCAAGCCGTGGGATTGATAGACCATTACGAGGCTTCTCTAAGATTACCCAGGCGGCAATCTACAAGGCCGTCCGCCAACACAGACACAGTATAGGAACAACCTAAACACATCAGCAGCCTTTCAAGAGCCAATAAAACCATTAACGGATGTGTCTGATGTCATTGCATACTACATACAATATAAGTGACAGTGACATAGAAACAATGTAGACATCAACCTATAGGATCGGATATTGAACCTGCATGTCACATATAACTATTACACTAAGCAAAGACATTGGCGTTAAACAAACTTTTGTGTCAGAGAAACCATTTGACTTTTAAAGCGAAAGACGGCTAATTTTCGACTTAAATTTAATATTTTTATAGCAGATTTTTAAAAACAACTATCTGTAGTGCACTTTGCAATCGAATATGCACAGCCGTTAATTAGTTAATTTAAAATCGGAACTGATGTCATTGTTCGACAGCACGGTCGTTATACCATCTAGTCGTGGCTGTCCCATGTTTTCTGCACTGGAGGATGCTTTCATATAAAGCCAAAAGTGAGCGTTCCGTCCCAACGAAACAACAACGACAAACAACCGCAAGTACATATCTAACTGAAAATATACTCAACGTATGTGTTACTCAAAGAGCTATATGGATATGTATACAAAATATTAACATTGCACTTGGATGATCAAGCTTGTGTCTTTGCTTTGTTGTTACAGATTCCTTCACATGCACCCATAAAAGGGATGGCCGGGCCTATCCCTCATGTAAGATATACGTGAATTTTTAGTTCTTGGTTAGGTTTAATTCTAAACCTAACCCTAAAACTAACCCTTATAATATCTCTAAAGGACAACACGAAACCTAACCCTAAACCCAACCCTAGCATTAACCCTGTACCTGACACTGAAATTGACGTCATCTTACATGACGGATTCACCGGTGACCGACCGTGTTTTTCAACAATGACGTCAGTTCCGCCTGGTAATTAACTATTTAACGGCTATGCTCACTCGAATGCAATCGCAATAGCCAACATATGTTTGTCTTTGAAACTATGTAATAAAAATAATAAATTCATGTCGAAAATCAGTGGTCGTTCTATTCAAGGTCTTGCCGGATCCCATGGGTTCAAAATGAAACAAACTTTTTCTTTATCACTTTGATAAAATATTAGGTTTTCAAACTATATATCGACGAAACAAATAATGCGAAATTATAATTATAACAGTTAAAATGAGCCTATACTTTCCCCCATGATTCTTTCCAAACCGCAAAACTTTAATAGCCCATTTCTGGCATTTCAGTTTTAAGCAGACCCTATATTTTCCATAGCGTATTTGTGAAAAAATATAATAAACTTCAAATTTGTACCATTGTCATCTAAATGTCATCTAGAAACTGGTACCTTATTTTTTTAGAAGTTCGACCTTGATTTTTTAAAACGTTTTCTAAGAGTTGTATTTGACATTTTTATGAGACTTTCCAAGGTGGGACAGACAAAAAAATCTACTGTGATCGATCTAATAATTTTTTTTTTTTTAATCATTTACTAGTTCAAGGACAATTCTATTAGGGCCTCCGTGGCGGAGTGTATGCTTTAGTAAGTGTATTCTTCTGGTCGTGGGTTCGATTACCGCGAAACGTATATGGCTTGGTATGCTAGCAACAAGCGGAAGGTCGTTGGTTCGATTACCGCGAAAGGTATATGGCTTGGTATGACAGCAACAAGCGGAAGGTCGTGGGTTTTCGGGATTAATTTACTACCTCATTTTCCTTCCACAATAATGCTGGCCAATGATCTGTAAATATATAGACTTAATACAAAAGGTGTTCTGAAAATCGACCAAGGGGTCCAGCATGACCTAAAGGTGACAAGTAGCCTAACTAGTGGTCATATTTTATAACTATATCTACGAAAAACGGTAAACAATCTACCAGCCTTTCAAATAATTACATGTCGATTTTTTTTAAAAATCTAATATCTCACCTCGTAACGTTTTATTGCCAAAGATGTATGTGACCCCACAGCAACGTTGAAACCGTCCGCCATCATCCGGGGAGGATCCGTGGGGTCGTGCACAGCGACCTTGACACCTACAGCCGTTCGCGGTGTCAATAAGTACTCATACTGCTCCACGTTCAAAACAAGAGATAGACCAGATGACGGACCTGATTAACATAAAGATGAAACACTTAACGTTACCCTGTTCTTAAATGCTAAATTCACATACAGTAACTATTTCCATATGAAGATGCACCTTTTCAAATTAATATAAGTTTGTTTTACCCAATCGCGCACACACAAACGGAATCCGGGCTAATTTATTTTTGTAAAATTGAATTCCAACAGAAAAAAAAAAAAATTATTTCTATTTTTTAGCTAACTTTAGACTGTTTTTAAGCCTGTGTCCAACCATTGACATTAATGCTGTCATTTCCACACCAGGAATACTTAAATAGAACGAATCACTTAACACTGCAAGAAAACCGTACAGTGTTTAAGTGAAGCGTCACATTGTGTTTAATTGAATCCATCTATTTTACTATGAAGATGCGTTACGGGGTGTCGGGCATCAAATCATTAAACGCTAGTGAAATCCGGTTGTTATATGCGGTGTCACGACCAGAGGCCCGTTTCCCTTCCAATATTCAACACTTCCACATTGAGTGTCCATCATTTATTACCTAGCGCTATGCGAAGGCATACATTAAACACATCACTTGCACAAGATATAATGACTTCAGATGTGTAAATAATTTCTGTGCTGGGAAGAAGTGTTGCACACTGGAAAGAGAACATGGGTAATTGATTTCCAAAGCCTGAACCTTCTTCCAAAGCCAGGAGAAGAGAATCGCATTTATAGTGTCTGTTTTAATATATCAATTGTATAGAGGTCAACATCTTATTTAATCAAGACATATTTGCAACGTAAAAACTCAAAACTCAATGTATTTACTTATGTCGAGCGTAACGTTTAGAAATATAAATTTACAACACCACAATTGTATAAACTGTGTCAAAAAAAATCCGCCGCGTAAATGTCTGATTATCACATAAAATAAAAATGTTTGCAATATATTTAAGGGCATTTAATATATCAGTTATAGGTACAAAATAACGATATTACATAAAGCAGTGCATAGAATATACTCACCTGACAAAAATAGATTATAGGTATAATTCGTTTTACGTAGATGGTAGTACCTTTATTGTTTCTTTATAAAAATTCTAAAATATATTTTACCGGACGATATCACCGAATTTCTTTCTTAGCGTCGCTGCGGATAAGTGCATTGCAATAAACATGGTTCTAATATGCCGAAAATGTTATGGACGAAATAAAATTTACTAATATTAAAAACTAGTTCAATGAATCAAAGCTACTATTACATATACTGCTCTCATCTCGTTTCATACAGCGTGTGACATAAAATCTGTTCATACAGCGTGTGACATAAAATCTGAAACTTGATGTAAACAAACACTGTCAAATTAATAACCTCCTTTCCTCGACTAAATTAAGAGCAGTATACACTATATTTGTTAAAACATTGACAATAAACGGGATATCAGTTTAATCACATGGTTGTACTGTGTTGAGGGTTGTTAAAGCTTGTGTAAATGACAAATATTGAACATGTCCATAGAAATATTTACAATAAGAACCATTGGAAAACTACAGACATGACACCCATACTGTTCTCCGTGAGCAAAACATGTTTAAAAAAACCATTTGGTTCTTAGTTTGACGACCTAGCAGATTATATTGCGCTAAGAACAATGTAAGGTGCGGTGAAGATAACCTACAGAATGGTAACGCCAAGGTTGAACAGCTTCGTATGCTCAAACAGTCCTTGATAACAGTGAGTCAATTGTTTGGATAAAACCATTGTGTGAGTAAAATGTTAGCTGGTTTTTACAGTCATTCCCACTTCTTTTTCACGGGGATTTTCCTGAGTGACAGTTTCCCCTGACTAGTTTATTCTTCCTGTTGTCAGAATTCATCCATTGATCAACACTAATGCATTTCACTAATTACTTGTCAGGCAATGTTTATCGTTCACTCCGCCTTTAGAAATCAATTAGAAGAGTTCTCGATGGCGGCCGCAACTAGCTATTCAATGTTCACGAAACAAGGCAGAGTAAATAAAATATGACTTTTTGCCTAGAAGTGCGGTGAACAGACACGCGAGAATTCGTGTGTTAATAACATATATACAAAACTCTCAATCCGATATATATTTATATAACGTAGAAAATTTCATAGACCGTTCCACAAATGTTATGGACCTTGTCGAGAAAACAGTCAGTGAATCACAGCGTGCTGTTCATAATAATTATATACGTATACAAACTCAGGTTTACAGTATTTTCGTTATTTCATGATAACACTTTCTTAGTTTTAACAGATTCTAGTTCAGAAAATTTTGCAGGTTGAAATCAGTCCGGGAATCGAACGCAGGACCCAGCGGAGTTAGGCACCGCATTGCCAGCAGAAATTATTCAAACTCAGGTTTGTTGATATCATGGCTATCTGCAGGAGTTCGTTTGATGCTCTTGAAAAATACATATTTTAAAAAGGAATCAGTTATTTTATTTAATAAAAAAACATTATGTATTCGTTACAATTATCAAAACGACCGGAAGTGCCAAAGCTCGGATATTGGGGAGACTTGTATTAACCTGCGTACAATCCATATCAAACATGACAATTTATGGACTTAACTTAAACAACATGATTTCCAAACCTTAATTGTACGTAGAGGGCTGATCTATTCTTTCAAAAATTTAACTAAATGTCGAAACATATAAAAGAAACTCGGATTTCAATTTCTATGTACTTCGTTTAGATTTAGATTAATGTAGATCACAACATAGGTCCACAAAATAATAATAGTCTTGTCAAACCCGTTAACGATACAAATCTGTCTTATGAATAACAGGATCAATTGTCGCACTACTTTTCAATGTAAAATCCTTACGAGGCGACTAAACACATTATGCCCCCATTATCGTAACGTGTCCATTGTTGCAGAAGCCTTTTGTCATTGAAGAACGGGTAATGAGGCTAATATTTCACTCACCAGGTACGTGGATCTCTCTGTTCACCCCAGCGTGAAACGTGAATGTGTAACACAGCCCCACGTCAGTAATTGTAGCCGTTAGATTCCAAGATCCACATTCAATACCATTCCACGTACAGCTACACATAATATAAAAAAGAATGCAAGATTACTATGTCTGAAAGCCTTAAATGTATCTGCTATTGTTCTATAGTTTTGCTCTCTGACTAATTGTAGTACAAAAACATTATCCCCTGGAGGAAGATTATTTGTACAACAGAACAATAAACTAAACATTTTCTGGATAATTTATTATTGTTCGATTAAAACCTACATATAAATGAAAAAACTATTCTTTAGTTCAATATTTTATATAACTGCAAATATTGTTTAAATTTTATTAAATAATGTATTATAATATTATATTTTGTTATGAGATATTCTAAAATTGTTAAAATTCTGTTGTATTCCATAACGTCTAGAATTTATGTGAACAGCCTAAAAATTAATATTGACATATTTTGTATTTTCTCATGACGATAAGTTTAAATCTAGCCCTTAAAATTCTGGTTTTAAATAATTAATGTTATTGGCAAATCATCAAAATAAATGTAACAACATTTAGTAGTACTGTTATTCACATGAATAAGCTGAAATTTATCCGCTAAAATGTGAATGTTTTGAAAAAAAAAAAAAAAATGGTTGCCAAATAATCAGCCGAATACCATTATAAATATTAAGTAATGGCGTTATTTACTCAGACACCTTGGGAGCAACATTGCTAATGAAGATTTTATATGACAGAAATCCAAGGTAAAATTATCTCTTACCCGAAGTTATTTTAACTATTTACACAACTTTTGATAAAATTAATAGTTTTAAGTAAATAGTCTAACAAATATTGAAATTCTATAGAGGAAAATTCTTACCATGATTAGACGGGAAGTCGGTGAAATGCATATTTGACCATTATAATATTAAATCAAGCTTTTGATAATTCAACATAAAAGGCGAAGGGACTTCGTTACATTCGGAATCATGGTAGGAAATTTCTCTATGTTATTTCACGATTAAAAGAAGTAGACACCGCTGTTTAGTTGAAAATGAATAAAAAGGAAAATGTACATTTAAACGAAGCTAAAGCGGCTGTGTTAACGTTCTCTATACAATATAGGTGGATCATATTCATACGTCTGGCATCATTATAATGCCATATGGCTTCACGATACCACGGGCTTGCTGAAAAGAGTATCCTTTCGATGTTCTACTAAATACTGACTAGCGAAGCGCCTTTACGTAAGGCCCTTTACTACAAATAAAATAAATAAACAAATAAAAAAATATAGATCGACCAGAGTATACCAGAGTTTATTAAATTAGATAATATATACTCTTAATTAACAAACCTTTGCTGTTGGCTTACAATGCTAGCTATCAAATATATTTAAAATTCGAGACATACCCTTGTATTAAATCTTCTTTTCTGTGTGACACATTATGCAGGAAATCACTGTAGGTAATTTTTTCTAATCTGACCGTAGAATCCGACGTGACTGGTTTTTCTCGGTCACTCAGTCCAACAGTGTCTTGTATTGCCGTGTACAGTCCTTCGTTTACCAATTCGGTTAGTCTATAAACCCGGAAGTAAGAAATTAGCGGGAGAATATATAAATCAGTGTTTTCAATCAAAACATGTCATATCTGTTCAATTGTTCACGAAATGAATAAATGCCAGGATTATTGATCAGAATACTTCCACAAATCACCAAAATAAATTGTTTTTGTGCATATTCATACCCATGCATCTTTTATTTTAAAACTTTTAACTTTTTAATAACTTATCGAAGAAGGTATGCATATAACCAAAACAAAGAAAGTGCAACCAAATGTATTTGTGAATTATAAAATTTATCCCATTTATGTATATTTGAAGAAAATACATCGAAAAATTACAAATGCATAAAACTGTACGGCTCCCAACGATCATTAACTAGGCCGTTTGATCTGATTAGATTCGACAAAATGTCACTTGTTACTATAAATTTTGCAGTGTATTGTGTATGTAGTAAGAGCGTTTTCAAGGATATAAGCAAAATATGTGGTATATTGACTTTCATGGTAAGTATCGTGTCCATTAACTGAAGCTAGACGAAGCGATAGTGATCTGTACCTAACATATTGAGCCGATTCACTGACATCCATTTATCGTGAAATCTGTGGAGCGTTTCCTGTGAACGTACAAATTGCATATATGGGTATATATGATGCTTTGTAAAGAATACGGCCTACTCCAGCGATAAAGCCCTGCGTATCAATGATATCGAGTTCTCTTGAAACCCAGTGATATTCCAGCTCCTAAGCATCTGATACCCTGTTTATCGTCAATATCTGTAACGGCATATCCATCCTATGATCTGTAATTGGGACTTGGAAAAGTCAGGCCAGCTAATACTACGAGAGGATCCGTAGAGAATTGCGATTAGGATTCCAACCTAATGACCCGTGGTCTTCGCCATGTGCCTTATAAAGCAGCAAACAAGGCTATAATGTGGTAAATAGGACAGACGGATTCACAATAACACGTGTACATGCGTTGATTATTATATCTCCAGCACCCTTGAACTAATCAGTCAAAAACCCAAGACAAGGATCTGGTCTTGGAGAATTGCTTTTTAATATATATCAACGCTTATGGACAGAGCATAGAAATCATTGACCGGGAATGATTAGGGAAAATCGTTTAACACAGTATAAGAAAACACAAGTTACTTATTTACATCTTTCACCAAAAGATTAAAAACGAAAACTTCATATTGTTAGCATGCCATGTTTACAGGTGCAATGCAGTGACATGCTGTCTTAGTAGAGGTGCTAAAACAACACCATATACGCGAACCAAAATATAAAAACATAAAATTGAGCTTGGTGTTGAATCGGTTAGAACAAACGACCCAAAAAGTACTGATGTATACTTACTTGAACATATTAAGGTTACATAAGGTTACAGCAGGAAAAGATAAGGTGTCAACATAGGTAGTATCAATGGATGTATGACTAGGTCTTCGCGTGAACAACTGAACGCGGTCCCACAGCTGATACGATAACATTACTAGACTGGACAACAACAACAGCAACCAAAGCAATCTGAAAAAAATAAAATTAAAAAAAATTAAAAAATAAACAAGTTAGGGGGGGAATTACGTCTCAACTTATTTATCATATAAATTATACGTAAGATAATGAACAAATGTTCAATGCCACTTGGCTATACTAATTATTCGCATAGGTCATCTCATGACGGTATAAATGAAGTATATTTATTCTCTCCATATAACGAAATGCCTTTAAGCAATGTGTTAAACTCGATCAATCAATCGGATGCTTTCTGTCATGGAATTACACCACCTGGACGCCCAATTAATTGTGTATGTTTAAAACCAAACCTGGAAAATTTATGCTCAATTTCTTTGATATGATAATTTTTATGCGGTTTGATTTTTCAAGCGGTGTACCAGCATGACAGTAATATTCATCAAAAATTAGAAAATAATGTAATTGCAAATAATGAATAAATCCGTTCAAATTGTTTAATAATTATAGCATACGAACGCAAAACATCTAGATATGTCCAAACATAGTGAACACAGTTTAAATAGATAATGTCTTGCGTAACGGCAATTAAGAGATAATACTCGGCCCATGTAATGACAAGCGTTACATCAGTAAGAGATGACCCTTGTTGTCTATATGGTATCACTCTAGGAGGATCAGTGGGCTGGCTGGCAGTCATAATAACCCGGATTAGGTTTTAATTATGTATGTGTTATATGTATGGAGTGGGACGAGCTTGTGAGATTACTAAGATTGAACCATGCCAATTCATCTTCGCCGTTACGGTTGTAGTGAGGACCCGTCGCAGTCAGGATGGCAGAGAGGAAACAAGAGGGGTCTGCTAAAGAATGATAAGCCCATCTAAATTATGTAAGGTAATACAGCCTGGTAACAAGACTTAAGAGAGATTGACACAGTAGCGTGAGTCTTTCACCAACACCAAATCTATAAGACCCTCTCTTTAAATCTGGATACGGTGATATGTCTTGATTAAATGGTGAGACAAATCTATGCTTTAAGCAACATTTCTCAGCAAGAATATAACTGTGACACAGACATAGTCTCATTTCAAACCGCACGAGCTTCATTTAACTCAACGATTCGAATTTTGTTTTTAAATCTTCAGGCGTATACTACAAATAAACGAGCAAACAGCCACAGTTACACAGAAAGCAGATCATAGCTAATTCCATAAAACAAAACACTAGTATAAAAGACTTACATAAAACATGAACAAATTTGTACAAAATAACCCACCGAAAACCGGTAGTGTCGACGCAGACTACTACAGGAGAAATTAAACCATATTTCACAAAATGATATCTCGAAATCCTTATCCCAGCTTAAAATCAAAACAATTTTTGTAACTTTATATATTCTTCACTTTCTATCGAAAAAAATGTCATACCCACGACAACCAAAGAGAGTTACTTTAAAACAATGTGTATGCCTATTAGAATGGTTTGTCTTTTGTGGTATTTATGGTATAGGGGAATGTGCCAAGGCTAGTCGATGACTTATATTTTGCAAATTGCTAGTCAACCAGAAACGCTCACGTATTGAACATTGTCGGATGTCGATGCACATGTATTCTTCTATCAACATAACAAAATTATCGAACGTCTTTTCCATTATGGTTAGGGTTGTCTTCGAATAGTTAGTTATCTTTAACACTTTCAACATTGAACCACCATGGTCCGTTACGGTAGTGAAAATTACTCAGAAGGAAAGGAGTAATTATGGCCTTTGTGTGGAAGATTGCCGGCATAAAGAAGTTTGGCTTGATCAACTAGATTGTATCTGGATATGGCATTGTACCTGCACTAATATTAATCAAGGATGTCGATATTGGCGCTGTTGTTTGAGAACAAAGCCCTGTATGCTTGTTATTGAAAGCCCGGACCACTCGCCTTGCAAATAACGATCCAATAAGCGTCCAATACCCCAATGGATTTAATCACCCACATTTTCAACAAGATCTAGCAAGTAAGGTTCCTTCACGCCAAAGACTTGAATAAAGCATGAAGTTAGACTTAAATCATCATTGGAGTCAAACTGGAATTAACACGAATCCAGTAAACAATCTTCATACCAATTCGTGTCTTAAGATTTACTTTATCCGTCTCAAATGTGGAAGGCGTAATCACCTTTATAAAAGGCTCGTACTATGAAATACAATTTTCCCCTTTCATTCTCTATTTATTATTTGTAGGAGGGAAATAAATATAGAGATACCACATAAATCATGTGCGTTTGGGTTTTGGTTAAAAAAGAAAACGTTTGAGGCTGTCCTTCAAAACACAAACTTCACTGACTTCTCACAAGGTTGAATAAATATGAAGAGCCGCTTACTAATGATAAAATCATCAATCTATATGTAATCGATAAGATTGTACTCCACAAAGCATGAAAGCGAGCATCTTAAATAGTGTTACAGGAAATGATCATGGACAATTAGACTGGAGTTTCAGGGTTTCTTGCCACATCTTGTGGCTTGAGTGCCATGTTGGATAAAGTGTGAATAACACACAAGAATATTTGGAAATTATCCAGTAACTGGGAATTCACCTCTTGGAACAACAGTGCTGAGTCGTTAATTACACTAGCGCTTAACACAAATATTTCATGTGTCCTCACGATTCGGGACGCTAAGCAAGTCAGCTGGACAGGCTCCCAGAAGCAAACTTTTATAGTCAGAAACACAGAAATCGGTAAAAACCTTATCTTCATACGACAGCAATTCAAACGCTGAAACGTGTAGCCGATTGGATTCTATTGGTTTAGTTTGAATTCATGACAGTGTTTAAATTCGACCAGTGATCCATGCATGTGTTTTTCTCAATCCAACTTCTTTGCGATGCCTCTCAGACTTCGTTAATCAAATACACTGAACCCTAGTGATGAACTAACCCCAATAAACTGTACAGATGTTAAATACAGACGAATGGAGTTGTTGTAATTAGAAGGCCTGTAGTCAGAAATTCATTGCACAACATTATCTGAAACCAGAACCTTCATTTAAACCCTAACGGTATTAAGGTGTAAGTATTTATCTTAAGCCATAATGATATAGCAAACTATATTGACAGCACTATAACTATTGACTATTTTTCAGCCATAATTCGACATGTATTATATAAAAATAGAAACATTTTTACACAGAGCTTCTAACAAATACTGATTCTGAATAATTCGTGCAAATGTTTTATTATCAGACTGATTTTTTCGGCAAGATATGTTAATGTGGCCATCGATATTCAAAACCTCAGTTCAGGGAATGTTTGAGCTAGCTGCAGATATCTGCGGGTATCAGCACAATCATATAAGACTCGATGCGCGCAACAAAATCTGGCTTTCCTGTTGTGAAGTTCGATTTATCAAATTTGATACTGTTGATAGCGATGATGATGGCTGACTACGGAAGCGACGATCTCGTGTTATACATGAAATTCGATACCATAAGATACAAATTCCCAATTACAGCCTAGTTCAATTAAACAAACATGGTTGCTGGGTACGCCAATCGATGACCGAACCGTGCCTTGGACGGACATCAAAACACACGAATCGTTGAAGTTTGAAATGTTAGCTAAAGGAAAACAGATGTTTAGACTGAAGGCGATTCCCATAAGGACGTGTTTATTCCTCATTTCCATTGGCTGTTAAATCCTTGTGTGAATGTATAATGCACAAAAGAATGATTCCATGGCACAGTGCCTTGACTACCAGAGGTTATATGAGCAAACTCTTCTCACATCACGTCTAACTAAATAATTCAAAAGTTGGCTTTTAATAATAGATTTTGACATGACTTTGACCAAACGGTAACATCCATATAATCACGAACTTCAGGCTACGTGTAATATATTTCATGTGGACTTTGCTTAGTAATGAGGATACATTAATTCTACAGCGGAGTGTTGCTGTAAAATATCAGCCAGCCAATCCATCAACCAACCAACCAAACAACCAACCACCCAATCAAACAAACACCCAGCCAGCCGACTAACTTACTGGTCAGCCAACCAATATTATTTTTATTGCATATTTGCAAAGACAACATCTGTTTTGCCCTTGCAACCGAATTAGTATAGCCGTTATTAGTTAATTTAAGAAGCAGAACTGACGTCATTGTTCGAAAACACAGTAGTTACACCATCTAGTCGTGGCTGTCTCCATATTGCATGTACTTGTGGATGCTTTCACAAAAAAACGAAAGTGAGGTTTCGGTCCACAAGCGAAACAACAACCTCTTGTACGTGTCCACCTGGTGCTAAAACCCGGATTTCTTAAAATCGCATGTAAACTGAATACATGTCAAACCTATTTCCAGCATAAAATATATTTTTTTACAACAAATTAACATTGTGCTTGGATGAACAAGCCTATGTATACTCTGTGTTGTTACATATGCTTCCATTGCATCCATAAGCAACCGTTTTCGTGTTTTTGGTGACCGACCGTGTTTTCGAACAATGCCATCAGTCCCGCCTGGTAAATTAACTAATTAGCAGCTACGCTTACTCGAATATACAAGTGAAATACAGTTGTTTGTCTTTGAAAATATGCAATAAAAATAATATGTTGAATTTCCCTTTAAGTACAGCGTTAAACCCTGTAAGAAGAAAAAACCCAATAGGTTATCTCATTATAGCACTTAACATTACTGTTGAGATACTGCTTAATGGCTGTGGACCGCTTTAGGTACCGCGTTCATGAATATAGGTGGAATACCGTTAAGACGGCAGAAATAAAAGGGATGAAGACGGCCATTGGAGGAAGTTTGGACCTGTTGCACTGGTGCTTTCAAACATAAGGTCTAATATAAAGCCGATCCGCTATGGCGTCCTTGCATTTTGTATTCTGATTCTCCAGTCGTATCGCTTCTTGTTGCCGGTGGCGTTTAAAATGGTTTTCCTAATCCATTAAACATCTACGCCGTTATACATGTATGAATAAAATATAACCTTAAGTATGGCATCAAACCATAATCAATCAAGTAATCAAGTCGCATAGAAGACAAAGTCCTACGTTCGAAGCTTAGTTGTAGCTTATTCGTGTAATTACCATAAACCGAAGAACCGCTCATTCAGGTTTGAGAACATTATATTTCACTTTCTGACTTGATGAGGATGGAAACACATAAACAGTGCCGGGTACAAAATTTGCTTTACTTTCTTATCCTAACATCAATTTATACTAGATCAAGTACAATTAAATTTTAAAGTAAACATACCAGTACTGAGTGTTTATTATTGTTCGTCACTTTTATGCAATAATACTAACTTACTACACTCTTCAAGAAAAGAAACGCAAAGAGAATTTGAAAAAGTAGCTTATTGTTTTCAGACCGCACGACCAATTAAAATACACATGCTGTAATGATATGTATTTGTTTCTAACGTCCATGTTAACCAAACCCTCGCTCAAACGCAACTCTTAAGGATTTAGAACGCTGTAAATTGTCTTTTTTATCATGATCATGAAAATCATCCTGAAAGACAAGTAAAAGTCAAAATAACCGATTTGCACGTGCAAAGCATGAGTAAAGGGCTCAGCTATAAAAAAACCCCAAATGAATTAGGCAGATTTGTGACAATTATCGAAAGTTAGGATCGAAGAACATGCCACGTCTCAACGCAGCCGACAGAAATATTACCATTGGTTGTTTGCGAGCTGGCGAATCAAACAGTGTCATTGTTAGGACCTTCAACGTTCATCCTAGCACCATAACACACTTGTGGGATCGGTATGTCCATACCAATACTGTAAATGACCATCCAAGATCGGAGAGGCCTCCAGTCAACATACAGGCTGAAGATCGATACATCGGGGTATCTCATTTGCGTGATCCCCATCGTACTGCACGTGACACAGCCCAAGAACAGTTTGGAGCCGGCAGAGTGTCAGACCAGATAATCAAGAACCGTCTAAGAGAGGCTGGAATCTGAGCAAGACGACCCAAAGTTGCCCCCTCCTAAATACGTCTACATCGTCGTCAACTGGCCTGATGGTGTAACAGAGTACAGCAATGGAATTTTCAACATTGGAGGAGAATATGGTTCTCAGATGAATCCAACGCGATAATGCTCGACCCCTCACGGCACGTGCTACAGTGTACTACCTCGTCAACAACAACTTCAATGTCCTCCCATGGCCCTCCAAATCTCCGGATTTGAACCCTATCGAGCATCTGTGGGACCAAA
>JARFOD010075605.1:0-20859 GCA_031763545.1 Mopalia muscosa
CCTCTTAGACTCTTCTCTTCAAACTATCTTAACAGTGTGGGCGTCAAGATCCATTCATGGATCTCTTGTTTAAAAAGCCAAACCTGTGAGTTGTGATAAACTTGATATACATCCACCATCTGCCAAAACATGGACACAGTGCTTCATCAAAGCAAAATAATTTGCACTAAATTGATAGTTTATCAGATAATCTTGGAGTTTTGAGAGCTTGAGACTGAATGTGATTAGCTTGATTAGAAAGCAGATTACAATGCCTGGGAATCTTAGAGATAAGACAGAAGGAAGGAAGGGAGATAACCAAAGATAACATTCACACTTCCTGTATGATACTGATCAGAGAATCCCACCCACCAAAACTCTCTGATGTGTGATTATCTTTCAATGAGGGTGAAAGCCATCTACAGACTGCAGTCCCTCCTCCCCTACCCCCTCCCACTTCAGTAACACCCTTCCCATTCTCTGGCATAAACTGAAATAAATACCATAAAGTACTTAAAACTGTTGCTGGATATATCACATGAGATCCCTGAAACCGAAACAGAAATTTTCAAACAAAATGTTAAATTTGCCAAAGTCTTCTTTTTTTTTTTTAAACCTCCATATGATATACCAATTTCTGATATTTAGAAATAAAAAAACAGTTTTCAGATATATTTTCGGAATTTAAATGATTTGACTATAACACTTGAATCAACCCCCCTAGGCCCACCCCATCCACCCCTTGCAACTCCCTAATTAGCATGGTTTATGCAGTCAGCTGCAGATGGAGACCTGCTTATCCAGTGTAATCTTAGGTGTTTTAAGTTTGTGTTGATTACATCAATATGCTTTTAAAATACACAGAGAAATTAAAATGCTCTGCTAAAACACAAAAATAAACATTATTTATGGTACATGTAAGAAAATACATCTTAAACAAATTTTCTTATGCATAAATTTTTTCTAGGGTAGGCTGGCCTGAAGATGTTGTCTGCCTAACTTGCACCCTGTGGTATTAATTATATGTCTGGTTAATGATAGAGGTCTACCAGGAAGTGAGCCTTGTGGATCTACAGATGGTCTTATCATGGAGATAGGATCTAGAGATGTGTATATCAGAAACTCATCATGCATCTATTGCTTTCAGATCTGTTTAATAAGTCCCACCTGAGCTCAATTTTAACAAGATAAATTCATTTATGCTTGCACATATGTTTTTTAAGAATATTTTTCAGCGAAATGTAACACTATACACTTTAAGTTCATTTGTAAAAGCATGCTTTTTTGGATATAATCAATTGATCAGTCTATTAACCCACCCACTCGTCATTTTAGATGGGCAGATTTTTAAAAATGGTTCGATTGAAAGGCAGAAATTTTTAATTGTAATATGGGAAAGATAGGAAAGTTTGGACAGAGATAATATCAGAATATGGACTTTTGACAGGCAGATATCCAACCATAGCAAATAATAGTATATAGTATATATGCCAACTTTATTTTCTCCCATGTTAATTAATGATTATTTTCTTTTCTGAGCAGATGAAAGTCACATGTGAGATACAGATTTTACCCTGGGGCCATTTCCCTGGGCATACTGTGCTCAGCTGACCTGCTGACATTTCACATCAATATAAATCATTGAACTGCCATTAAAAACTCACCACAAACATTTCTAGCTGAAGGTTTATTGTTGATCAATTGTTCACTGTTTGGACATCCATTATTGCTGCTGTCTGCAGGTTTTGACAACCATTTAAATGTTCACACCCTCGTTTATTGACCCTTATCAAAACCAATCTATCATGACAAGTTAGTGAAGACTTTGCCCACCTTTTTATTGATACCTCTGGGAATGCTCAAGTGTCTTAGTTCAGTTGAGAGTTTTATTGGGGATTTGAATAGGTACCAGTTGAAGAATACCACAAAAAAAACTAATTTGATACTTGTTCATGGTTATTTGTTGCTACATGTATGGCAGTTTCTTAATAATGTGCACATGTTCATTTCTGTATTTCCTAGACAAATTTAGCTCTACTTATTTTTAAAGTTACTCAACTCATTTTTGAAGTTAGTGTGTTTGTGACAGTGTCTGTGTTTATATGGTACTGCTGTCACCCAGAATATATCATATAACCTTAATTTATTTATATTTTTTTCATAGCTTTTGGGCCCCATCAGATGGACTGATTAATAAAATAGTTTTAGAATCCATTTGTCAATTTATTTCGAAGTTGGTATGTTGTTTTAAACTGATGAGAGGACAAATGCGTCAATAGTCCACTATTTATCAGGGGGTTTTTATAGATGCTTTTTCATCAGGAATACCCCGATGAAAAATAACAGCAAATTGAGTTTTTCTTAAATTTGAAATTCAGTTTTGTTAAAAAAAAAATGAGTTTTGACTTCTTTTGGCCACTGGCAAGCTATAAAATTCAGAATTTACAGTGGATGACCCGCAGTTTTCCTCACTTCATCCAGTGTCGTATCCACCAACATATTGGTTTTATTTAATTTAGGATGAAAAGTTAGAAAAATTGAGTATTAATGCCTTCTGTGCGCTGAAGGCACGCTAAAAATATTGAGTTTTAGGCAATATCAAATTGAGTTCAGTGAAAAAAATTTGTCAATCAAAACCCCTGATTTATGGTTTTTCGGTGTTGCTGAAATGTATTTAAATAGTTTAAGCAACTATCTATAGCTTCACTAGTTTCATTTGATGATAAAAAATTTCCTCTTTTAACATTTAAATTCAATACAAATGATAACCTTCACAAAAATTGAAAATGTTATTAAATAAACCATGGTAGTTTAAGGTTGTTGAAACATAATTTCATAACAGCAGAAACTGGACTGCATAAATGAATAGTTTGTGCTTTAATGGCTTATTATGTGCTTCAAAGTTGTGAAGGAAATATTGCCCGCAACAATTTGGCAATACAATATAGCAATGGTGTCCAAATTATAGCAATAGTGTCGCGATAGTGTTTAAGTAAAAACCAATCGAGATGCACCACGTCCTTGAAAAATGTAGCGATTATAAAACATTAGTTTAAGTGAGATCCAAGATCTTTGGCAAATATTCTGAAAATAGTAGGAAATTTAGTAATTTACATTATGTGTTTGTAAGAAATATGACATTTTAGCCAGTAATGACCGACAATACCACCTGTTATTGAGAATGCAATATATCTAGAACAAATTTATTTGTAACTGATTTCAAATGCCCTTGGTGGCATAATTTGTGATCAGTATTATATTTACTCTGAAAACATGCCCTTTCTGTCTTGTTTATGTGTAATGCCCCAATTTAGGCAGGCCCATGTGAGTGAAATAACCTAGACAATGTCATTAAACCCCACAAGTCTAACCAAAAAAAAATTGTCAAGGCTTCAGGCTCTGTTTTTCTCTTTCATGCAAGACAGCTGCCTGAGTATTTAAATTATTCTAAAAGCCCATTTTCCCACCCCTTTTAATCAGCCTTGTTGGGAGAGGAATGAAAGCCACTTTGGAAGGATTGTTAATGACAATATCAGTCTTGTACCATTTGACCATTTTGTTGGTGGTCATGTTGTACCTCCCTCTACCCATAAAACTCAATGACTTTGAAATAAACATCTTAACAGGACTGGAGTCATTATGAAAGTTTCCCAAGTAACCCACAGGATGTTAAACAGTTTTAATGGCTTCCAGATTACCCTGTGACAGTGGTAATAAGAATTCCAGAGAGGGCCATCTAGCAGCTTTGTCCAGAACCATAGTCACTGGAATAATTTTATACTATTTTCACCTCACACATTTCCAGATCTCTGTCACTTAAGTATAAATTCCCATGTCATACCACTCAAACTATTAAATTAATGGATCAGCTAACAAAGTACACCATCAAGCTGTATGCTAATTTGTCAAGGTTTCCATCAATTAGTGGTTTTTAATTTCAAATAACCATGAGATTTACAATACTTGATTGGCCATTTTGAACCAGAAACTACAGGGCTTCAAAGAGATTGAATACCCATAGTGGCTGTCTGTTTTTCCAGTTAACAACTATCTTTAAAGAAAAAGGCTTTGCACTGGAAACAGAAATGCTACAATTGATCTTGTAAAAACAACAATGTCTGTGTTTGGTTAAAGAAATAAAATAATTTTTGTTTGTTTTTTTTGCTGATGAGGGTAATTATTGTGTTATAACTTTAAACAAAAAAGTGTTTTTGTACTAAGAACAACTTGTATTCAATTTTATTGCTTTTCCATTTGTTGAAATAAATCATGTTTGGTGTAGGCTTTTGTGAATAAAATACACTTACTATTTTAACAAGGCATTATCCTCATTCAAAATTTCAAAATTTTCATTAAAATTCCAGGCAAATTTCAAAATTTAACTTATTCAGATTTGTAAGTCAGTGTTCCGTACTCCGCATTAAACCAGTTTAAGTCTACATTTCTTGGATATAATAATTTCCTAAAATGAATTCAGGAAATATCAACTTTTTTATTTTATTTTTATTTCTATTTCAAAAATATTATTGAAAATGAAGTAAGCAGTATTCTTTTTATTTTTGTTTTCATGAAAATTGAAGCTATAGCTTGTGCCAAATTAATAAATTTGAGATAGTAAAAAGAACTACACATACATTATACACAGCACAAACAAACCTTTGTAAATTAAACTCTTACCAGGACCAGTTCAAAACCCCATTAAATTAAATCCTGGATTAACTCACATCATTCTATGACATGTTGAACACGTATTTTCAATCCAAGATTAGTCATTTAATCTGCTTTAATACAATAATCTTGGATTAAGGGAGCTGGGTACAGAGAATTGCCAGCACCTGTTTTATCTACCAAGACTACCATCCTCTCCATCTTGAAGAGAAGAGAAAAATTCTTTCAATTCCATTCTAATTAAGTTTGATGGCCCTTGATGTGATTCTAATTACAACCTAACTACATCTCATAATCTGGCTGTGTTTGGATTTGGGCTCAATTTAGTTTTAAGTGAACAGATTGAGCATGAATTTTCCGGTTGAGTGAATTTACCAATGACATCAGTCAGTAACCATTGCTTGCTAAGTCCCAGTAGGGCGGTTTTAATGAGATTACTGAAGGCCATGTTTAAGCCAGAATGGTATACTTCCTAAATAACAACCAAAACTAAACAAACCAGCTAGTCAGCCAATTTTGTAATCTGCTGCACACCTAAATATAATCTTGAAAAATTCTTTTAACTACTATGAAGAAACAGTCTAATTCACATTATTTTACATGGAGGCCTAACCCAAATCCAATACACAAGCACTGAAATCAAAGTAATTTTGTCCTCAAATGAAAACAAATTAGTAAAATATTAAAGTTTTTAATCTGTTTTATTTTACATTTGCAAATGTAAGATTCTGAGTGAAAAAATCCTCAAAACAGTCATTCTTCATTTAGTACAAAGGTCATACATTTTTCATTTTAAACAAACATGAAAAGTAAAGTAAGTAAATAAATTAAGCGTTTACTAGAACAATTTAGTTTGAATTATTTGAATTTGTTACAAGAAGTGTTATGTATATGGGTAAACAAAAACTTTGACTGTGTTATGTAAACATAAATGGACTCAAAGTTCAAAATTAAGAAGGGGTGATAGTGATACAAACTGATCCCTCATTTATCATTTTGGTGCTAGATTTTAGAAAGCACAGTTAATAGATGTCGCACCAATAAATTTTTTTAATGTTGGGACTTCTGAATAATGTATCCTGTTGTCTGAATCATACAAACAAATTTTTTTATTCTTCTAAGTTCAACTCCGCCATTAAAGAATAACACTCTGGAATGCTCAAGTTTTAATTTATTTTTTATTTTTTATTTTTTGGGGGGGAAAGGGGTGGGGGGGGCACCGATATTTATATTTCGTAATGTTTACAAAGGGTTTGTATGAGCAGGCGGAAAACAACCTGGTGTTTGTCTACTCTTGACAGTAGTGCGAGTAATCGAGTGTATACATTTGGTTATTTTCAGTGTACCAGGTATTAGCAGTGTAGTGGAAGGGTAGAATTTAGAATACTGAAGTCCTCTGTCCAAATAAAGAATTGTAACTTTAAATTAGTCAGATCTGCGAAATTTTAAATGCAAAAGCCGTTATAAAATTTGGGTCGCAATTTTTGCTTTGCATGAATTCCTTTACAGAGCATAGATTAAGGCTTACATTGTCTCAATATTTCAATCACGACTTGATTTCACTTTACTAACTACAATTCCCAGTTTATTGAAATATTGCAAATTTATTTATTAAATTGTGTAGTTAACAGTGTTGTGGATGAATGTGAAATACTGTTAACCTCATTTGTCTATCTCATGGCTAATAAAAAAATCATTATTTGCTCTGTAAACTTATAATTTCATCAGTTGACCCTGTTTAGTTTCGGATTTTGGTTAACAAACATTGGACATTTGTGCGGATATAGCTTTTTGTTAAAGTAAATGTATGAATATATATTTACATATTAGCGAGGGGTTAGCGAAGTTTGCTTCGATTAAACCAAAGGAATAGGTGAAATGACTGCATTGAATTTCTCTGGTCCATTTTGTTAAGGCTACAATGGACAATGGCTGTTAAGTAAACTTCTCAGATTAAATATTCTCTGGGTTATTTTCTTTTCGCACGCCTGCCTGACAGGTTACCCACCTGATCATTGCTTTATACCCTGGTCTTCTTAGGTGGTCTGCTTATTTGCACAGCTAGTGAGAGTTTCAAGTTGTTACGGTATCGTTTTTAAAGAAGACCAGGTTAAAACTATCCGTTATCCTGTCTGTAATGGGTGGGTGGATGAAAAGGGACACACTTTTTTATAACCAAATTCTATGAACTTAGGGATTGGAAAATGATACTTTAATGACCCCGCCCTTGTCTTTCAAGTTACTTGAATTATTCAGGTGTCAGATTTCAACAAGAAACTTGTTAACATTTTGAAGTGCCATATATGTTATGATATGCAATCAAGATTTCCTTTATAAACAGCAAAAATATGATATGATGTGCTGGACTTTTCATTCAATTTTCTGTGTTTCAAAACATTACGGGGTAAACCCATGTGAAAAATGAAAGTCATCAGTAAAGTGGAGCCATTAAAATTTAATACATTGACAAGATTTGATAACCTGAACCTAAATATCAGTATTTGGAGATTAGTATTTGTATTGAGATTGCAGCATTAGAATAGCTAAAATAAGTCTCAAATGCATTGAAATTATTTTGTTTACCAATTCGTCCAAATCTCTTCTATAAATAAAATTTTAAAACCAAACTGTTCTCTAAATAGGCGGGAAATGGTATTTTGACACGTAGGCCTATTGTGTGCATTTGGTTTCCTAATGACAGAGAGCTACTTTATATATTGCTTAGTTAATTGCATCTTCGTACAACTGACATAAAATTAAACTTGATTTCAAATTAATCTATAGTGTAATGAAATCATTAAATTCTGATTCCTTGCTGCTTTAAGTTTGTGTGGACAATCAAAGTAATTTTCTGGATGAATTATTGTACGGTTTGTGTCAACAATAACTACAAAGAGGTGTTGTTGTTGTTGAAGTGACATGTCTGCTATGTAGCTTTATTTAAAACCTTTCACAGCTAGTGCCCATCATTCATTGTATCAAAGTACTTTTCTTCGATTGTTTAATTTGTCTAATTAACCTGGGAAATTGCCCCAGGGGGACTTTTGGGGTAACTTGGGCAAATCTCATTCACTAAGAAGTTAGGTCTTGGCTGACCTATTGTTACACTGACAGTTGACAAATCTATGGTAAATGTTGTAATTATTTGATTTCCAATTCAGAATTATCTCGCAATATTACTATAAATTTTACTTGAGTTTAAAAATAATACATTAATCTGTCATTGGACAAACTGTATGAATACTTGGCTCACAGACTGTTCGAGATTTGGATTTGAAATTTATATTTTAAAAAATGTCCTATTATAAGTTGATTTACTGCAATGGCTTGATTATGTCTGCCAGCTAGGCATCTCCAATGCCGACTTGACTAGACTATTATTGCCAGTGAACTGTTCTCCTAAAACTTCAAGTGTATTTTACTGACAGTTAAATTCCTTTTCTACAGTAATTTGTCAATGTTCAGTCCTCTTAAGAATCATTTCACAATAACTCTTTGTAGTCTTAATTGTATACTGTTACAAATTTAGTTCAATTAACATTTTTCCCATGAATAGATCATGCATTTCATTAAAAATAAAAAGAAGCCTGCAGTTAGTTCCCTATTGTTGGGAATTCATTTTTATAATTTTTTCTCAGCTTTGTAATTAATCTTTAAGATTTATGAATCCTTTTTAAAATTGGAAAAATCATTTTACCATGATTTTTTGCTTAATTTTTTATTAAATTATCGTTAATGTCAATCACAATTTTCTCCTGCTAAATGGTTTGCCAGAATTAAAAAAAATATAATATGACAGGACTTTACTTCACTGCGAGGAATCACAATTTTTAAAAACTCATGAGCCAATACACCTCCCTAACATAGCCCATTGTTTCTTTGTTAAACGGTTACAAATTTACTGACAAACATTTTTTTCTCAGTGTCAAATGGATTTAACACTGATTATCCAGCGTCAAATAAATCAGCTGTTCTTTGAGTCCCCTTTTGTTCCCAAGACAAACTGTTACGTCGTAGCTGCGGTGACCAGAATCAATGTTACAAACAATGTTTATTCTTCTCCGAGTGATGTTTATTCTGAGTTTCGTATGTGGAGAAAAACAAACAACGTCCCACAACTATCCTAATTCTCTGTCCACTTCCGCACAGACGCCCTTTAGGGGGCATCCTTTTGTTGCGCATCTTTGAAGAGGGCCGACCTAGAAATACTGCGGATGTTTAGTTAGATTTAGCAGGTCCAGAACTTATCCTACGTTGATAATTTCCCAGACAATTGACAAGGTCTGGTGTGTGTGAACTCTGGGTACAAGAGCACATGCTTATTAGAGCTATATAAAGTTATCCTTTTGTAAGACGCTTGATTGGCTTCATAGTACTGTCTTAGCTAGAGACCCATCCACCTGACATCTGACACAGGCAGATGTCTAAAAACGATTCAAACGAGATAGAAATTCTGAATCTTTACATGGGAAAGATGGGGAACTTGAAAATTCGGACATGGAAGATAGCTCGGAACAGGGATTTCTGACAGACAGATTTACAATCCTAGCTAAAGCAATGATTGGTATTCATAAACATATTCTACTTAGAGCAAAATCCTTTGTTTCCTGCGCAGGGGTGATTTTTGCAAGGTTTTCTCTTGGTTTTCCACCTTAATAAGGCTATGTGCAGTGTGAAATGTACAAGTCGTAGTCATATCTAGGTGAAATGCCCTTGAGTATGACGTTAAACCCCAATCAAACAAACAAACAATCCTTTGTTTCCTGCTATCAATAACATTTAATCAGGAAAAGTAGATTAGTTCTTAGAAAAGTATTGTGCAATATTCTCATGTACTTCTTATTACATATGTATTAAAAGTGTCAGCCACTTCAAATATTGTAAGACTGCCCAATTATTCACCAAAGAAAAACTTTTCAATTGACTTTATTTTAAATAACTGAAAACAATAGCAGAAGTTGTAATTTGGCCAAATTTTAAAAATATTTGCATTAAGCATACATACATGATATACATTTTTCATTAAACATCGCATTTCTGTTTTTATTGCTACGTTTAAATTTCATGTACAATTGTATACAGGTAAAAAAAAAATGTGTTTTGTGTTATCATATTTGATTAATATTTAATGTCTGTAAATTATGATAAAATTATAAATTGGTTCACAGCATGAGTGTATAATTTCTGACAAAAAGTATCTAGAATTAATGAATGGGGCATTAAAGAAACGGAATTCATATTATTCGTATCAAAAAATATTCATTAATTCATGTTGATGCAATAACAATGAGTTGGATTTGCATATTTGTTGAATTGATTAACAAGTGAGATCTCTTAACCTGGCTTATCTTGTGAATTATATTATATTCTTAATTATTTCGGGGGGGGTGTAAATGGCCTAGGGTAAATTTCTATGTTTCATTGTCCCTTAGACTGACTCATTTTAGGAGCTAATATAAAATCTCTTTCATCAGTTTGCATGCTTTAACAGGAGGGACTGCCTGCTTTTGTAGTAGTTTTTCATGTATTTTACATAACCCTGTATGCTAGATTCACCATTTTCTTCTTGCCTTCACTTTTTCAGATATTTCAGTATACTTTAGATGATTGTTACACTTGAGATAAGAGAGTGTCACATACATCACTCAAGGTCATGACCACAGAGTCAAGGTCATATATCCTCAACTTAGTCCTTTAGTCCATCTGTCTGTGTCTGTTCTGGTCTATATCTTAACCTCTTTGTGGATTTTCATAATCATTTACTTGATTGTTGCACATGACATAAAACATGTCGCGACCATCAATGAAGGTCAAAACAGTGACTTCAAGGTCATGTTTTGAAAAAATCTTTTCATATTTTGTTTTGGGCGATATCTTCTGGACTGCTGTAAAGGGGGTCTTCTCACGAAGCGTCTTCAAACTTTTTCATGCATATTGAATCTAACTAATAACATTCGTTTGTTTTGATTGGATTTTTTGTCTTACTTCAGGTTATTTCAAAGGTTACATGGCTGTCTAAAAGTAAACAGCCTAACTAACAAAAAGTGAAGTATACTTGCTATGTTGAAAAATTAATGTTTATCTAGTGGCCAGTAGACAATATGACTGTGCTCAGGACATACAGCTGACTTACTGATGTTGAAAATATGTCAGAATATAAAAAATAGATGCAAAAAAAGCCATATTGGACAAGAAAGCAGTTTAAAATTGGCTGGATCTTTGTTTGCCTTCAGCCTTTCTTTTGTCTGATCATGGCAGTGAAATCTCAGTCTGGTATTCGTTTCGCTCAGCTTGTACCAAAGATAAAACAGAACCTTATGTAACAATATGTTTTTTCAAACTGATGACATTTTAAGTTTCAACACCCTTCTCTCTATTTGTCTACCAGACATTTTGCTGTTTTTTTTCTTTGCTCCTTTTTGTTCACAGAAAGTTGAGAGGATGCCATTGTATCGTTTACAGGAAAGGCCGTCATCTGCCTTCCACATATAACACAGACTTGTGTCTGTCTTCAAATTTAAGTCCGAAACCAGTAATTTGTTAATACGAATTTCTTAATTTGACAAAGGAAATTGTCGTAGCGATATCAATGCGAACAAATTACAAAATAGTGAAGTGATACTATTTTAACAAGCAAAATACATCTATTAAAAGTCCATAGTCAGTTTTTTAATATATACCAGTTTTTTAAAAATATTTTAAAACTGAAAAATAATTTAAATCATGAAATTATACACAGCCCTTATATGCAATTGGATCTTTTGTATCCTTATATTCAGAAAATTTACCTTCACAGTTCATTTTAACTGTAAACTTTCTTCACAAAATCTCCCTCCACCAGACCGTTTTTGTATCAGTCAGTAAAGAGGGTAAAAAGTTTGACTGGAATGTTCAAATGGTAAACAGGAAATGCCATCATGGGTTGTCCACAATAAAGCCTTCCTCTGTCTGATTTACAGTCTGTGACCAGACTAGGAAATATATTGCCTTGTTAAAAAGAAAGTTAAAGACAACATACATATTCTGCAACATTATAGATGTTTTTTTTTATGGTAGAATCAGTTCGAACTAAGAAAACGCTTTCGCAAAATAACAAGAATACTTTTAATAAATGTTGTTATAATAACTTTATTAAAATGAGGATGATACAAAATTACAATTTGTGTTTGTTCTCTATAGCTCCAAAGTAATAGTATTATATTAATAAAATATATATTACAATTACTATTTATATTAAAAAAATATGACAGTAAATAATTAAAATCAACAAAAACAGGATCATCAAATTTTGATTTAAATGTAAAGATTAAAAAACTTTCCGATTATTAACAAATAAAATTGTGTGTTTTTTGGCTTGACATATTTCTAAAAAGTAATATTTGATCTTGTTTCTCAGTGGTATGGTTTGTGGGCAATTCGATGGCTGATGACTTTCCAACATGGATATCTTCATCATTTCGGCATGTTGATCTTCCTTTTCAAACCATGTGCATCAACTCCGAATATTTATTAGCTTACAGCTGAACTAAAAAACACAGATATTCAGACACTTTAACTTACGTATCTGGCGGCACATCAGATTTAACAACATAGTTTGTGCTCACCTTCTGATTGGGTCTTTCAGGTCCTGTGGCAGCCAATGAAGGCATTGCTGAATGGCCTGGCTGGAGTGGCTGCCAAGGCCAAGGGTTGTACTGGAGAGAAGCTCGGAATAAAGCAAGGCTGCATACTATATTGAATTACATACTTAGAGATGTGTAAAAGTGAATAGTACTAATATACGTTATATTTATTAACGCTGTCATCAGAATGAGCTAGCTTGAAGAACTGCTTAAAAAACTTTTTTTTAAATTAAATATACAAGACCTTCATAAATTTCTATATTTATTTATGCATCAAAGTTTATGTTTGTACCTGAATAGAGAAGAAGTTTTTAATCCCGAATTTCTGTTCAGTGTATTTATTAACTATTATGGTACAAAGATTTCATTTAAAGCTACAATCAAACCTAAATGTCTTAAGTAGCGTACAGAACAATCTTGGCATATCAAACCTAAATGTCTTAAGTAGCTTACAGAACAATCTTGGCATATCAAACCTAAATGTCTTAAGTAGCGTACAGAACAATCTTGGCATATCAAACCTAAATGTCTTAAGTAGCGTACAGAACAATCTTGGAAAGTCAAAATACAGGTATCAGCCAATAATGTTAATTTTAAAAGGACTAGACATGACTAGTTTTCATACTATCACAAATAGATATCAGAACTGATTAAACAATGTAGTTAATACTAGTTATACACCTACATATATATATTATAATATATCTATATCTTGGAATGTCTATAGATAACCCAATTATCCAAAACAACTTGAGAAAACATCGTTTTAGAATCTTAACTCTGAAGTTTATCAAGAATATGAAAGTTTATCTAGAATACTAAATGCTTGATGACTCAAAGCCTGGTGTAATGTGACATATATAAGACATATGATAAAAATAAACTACACATTGACAAGAACTACCCAGTCTCCAAGAGAGTCTACTGTGACAAAATGACAATGGTAGAGGTCAACCCTACCTGAAGGGCACAGAGTGTGATGAGTGTGAATTATTTGAGCAGGGTGTCTGCAAAAATAATGTCAGGACACCCTTCTGTCATTTTGATTGACTTCTCTTCAAAACTGGTGTTTGAGTCTTAACTGTGTTTATAGAAGCAGTGTACTTCAAACAACTGTATGCAAAAAACAGAAGCTTCTGTTTTTTTATGCCAGTCTCAAAACATTTCAAATAAACATCCTTTAACCAATTTTTGTTTGAAGTCAGCTTGTGACAAACTGGCAGTCCTGTAACTTTTCAGTCTGCATTTTATTTGGTGTTTTGGCTACTGTCTAGATTTAAATAATGATTAATTATTCATCCGCCCGGAAAAAGTAGTGTGTATTATGCAATGACATAAGCACACTCTTTTTCAATTAAAAACTTGTTGCAAGGCCCATCAGACTCAAGTTGAAATGTTTTCTATGACTTGAATTTATGTCAACTATTTTCTTTAATGGTGGCAAGTCTTTGGTTGTCCAACAAAAATTTTATTAATGTGGAGAAAACGAATATTTGTATGAAGAGTAGACAGGGATAGTTATGGTTTTTGAATAGCAAGTTTACCAACTTGTCCGACATTGCAGGTATCAGTTAAGGAGACATCCTAGACACTGCATTTTTTTCTCCTCTAGACTACAAACACTTATGTTTATTCAGGATTCAGGGTTCACTTTCAAATATCCAATTAAAATCCTCTAATGGCCGTTTCTACTCTTGCCAGTAAAATGACTACCGCCATATATTTGGCATGAACAACTGCAGCCCTGTTCATAGTGACCCTGTGATATAAAAAGATTTTTGTTTTATGGAACACCTGAAAGGTAACACCAAGTATCAGAAAATGGATATCCTATAAAACTCTTAACTAAATTGCTCAATTGTTTGTCATTTCCCCCCTTTTCTCCCAGAATCACAGAAAGCTGGATTTCGGACAATATGATGTGGAATACCAATGTTTTCCACAGTTGTCAGTTCACCACTAGCTGATTGATGTCTGTGTTAACTTTACTTTATGCTCAGAACTGCAACTGTTTATTGTCCACTGGATGTGAGATTAAGCCATGTAATAAAGGTTCCCGATTGTGTATTACTCCTGTAATAAAATACCATGGGAAAGTCTGACTGTTTACTAACATTACCATATATACACAGTGAGAGTAGATCACAAGTTTATAACTCATGTTAATACTCTTGTAATTCATTTCTTATCATCTCCATTCATTTATTCAAAATTGATTTATAACATTACCCAGTTTTTAATTTCTTATCTTTTTTCACAAATATGTTTTTTGATTAGACAAGAAAGCAAACTCATAGGATATTTGATCATTATAATAGATAAGTTTGTATTTCTATTGTTTGCCTTGTTAGAGCATTTACGCTAGCGAAGACTGATATATATTAAATGGCTATAGTTTGCTGTAACATTACCTCCAGTTGGAGACTTATACTGTAGTGACAATAAAACAAATCCTTGCCTTACCCCCTCTGTGCATCATCAACTTGGCCACTTGTATATTGTTTCAACACTGTATATATTGGGTTTGTTGTGGAACATCTGGCTGGGTGACAGTCTGACAGTGTGGCTGGGTTTTACCCCATATAAATCCTTCACTGCATGTTAAACACAGAAATAGTCTTCTGACCAAAAACAATTGCTCTAACTGAAAGATAAACTCACCCAGGATGTGTTTATTCTGTCCCCTATTATTAACATTTTTATTTCTAAACACCCTTTTTAAGTGTTTTACATATGCCATATACATATAAGTCTCGCTCAAGTCTTTACATACAAGGATACATCCTTGAAACTTTTGGTAATACGTTTTCACTAGCAATTTTATTTGTACTTATGCAATCTGTTGCAGTCTATCTTACTAGACATCTAGATGGCATTGGTCAAGTCTTTCAGCCAAACCACATGGAATCCCAATGCCCTTGCATTGTTTATTCTGCACTCCCACCCCCTCTCTCTCTGTGATTTTCTGAGCTGGTTTAGGGTATATAGCTCCAACTTTTTTTATTTGGTAGCCTAATCAAGCAATCTATGCATTTGAACAGGGTTGTCTTCTGTTATGACTTCAGACAATTTTTTTTCTTTTCTATTCTAATAACTTTCTTTAGTTAGAGCCTACATGTAAAACCATATCATACATGTAGTGTTATTAAGAAACTTGTCTCTGGGAGTTATCTAGAACATTAGATGATTCTTCCAATTTAATTAATCTACATCCCTGGGCCAGTGTGATTGCTATTAGAAATACACATGTACTGTCCTGAAGTTAGAAATCAATTATGTAGATTAAGTTAACTACTATTAATCGCCTCAAATTTATCTTATGAAAAATTAATATCTTTTTGATAGTTACTAAAGTATTGCAACATCTGAACAATTAAATTTATTTTTTCAGAGAAATCCTGATAAGATTTTACTGAAAAATCCATGATTTAGCTCTAAAACACAATTTCTTACTCCTTAAAAAATATATGTAAGTAATTATTTTATGGACAAAGAGAGTTTTGGGTTTCCTTATAACTAACAAAGAGCTATTAGTATTTAGTTTGCAAAGGATATTGTTTTTGTTCAATTACTTAACCAGCTGGTATGGCTTTAAAGCATCTCAATAGTTGTATTGTATTCATGAAGACGGTAATAAACACAGTTTTATGATATAATAAGGCTGAAGTATACTCATACGGTTAGGTTTCTCTCATACTTAGGCTATGTATTTGTACTTAAACTTTTATTGCTGTCATATTAAAAGTTAATGTTGAAAAACTAATGCAGACAAAAGTTGGCTTTTAAATAAAAAGAGAACAAATATATTCTTTACGTTATGTATATGTTTTTAATAATTGTGTAGAATGTATACATTTTAGTTTATGATTTTGTAAGGTATAGGTTAATACATGATACACTGCTGTTTATCATACTTCAAGGTCAATATACAAGGGTGGAAATGTAAAAAATATTATGTCAAACATTTTTCCAATTTTGTCCTGCAGGCCATTTAACACAATGTTAAATTCTGGGGATCTCTACAGGACAATATCAATTCTTACTGGAAATGTCCTGCAAATGTATAGTTATTTCCACCTCTGATATACTTAGTTTTAGGGTCAGACAAATTTGTTTCTTTTTTTCCAAGAGTTAGTAAAGTTATTCTTATTCTTCAATGGTTAATCTACCAAAGTTTTTCAGTTTCAAATTTGTCAAGTGTTAGTATGCTAATACTTATGTTCATAATTATGATTTTTCATGCATCGATCAACTCCAATTCCTTATTGATTGTTGGCTGCTAAACATTCTCAAAGAAAATATGAAGATAGGAAGTACATATGGCAGCTGAAAAAAAAGCTATTTTTTTAGAGAGCGAAATACATTAGACCTCCAGACTTCAAAATATGTGGCATTTCGTCTATGTTGTTGTTAGGAAAATGGGTGAGTATTATGTTATTGTGATGGCCTAGTGGCCAGAACAGAATGGAATGGGATTTAGAAAGTAAATGGATGTGGTACTTAACTATGCTGTCACCTAACAGAGTTATTTTGGCCTCCCACAGTGTTGGAGTAGTTGTATGCCTTGTGTGGCCAAGGCAGGAGATATTAAGTTGTAATTCCCTGAAAACATGGACCACAGGAATATATCCTAAGCCCAAAATACCATTGTACATGTACATCAGTACAATCAGTCACTGAATATACCAGAAACCTAAAAATACCAACTTTTGTATTATATGTAAACCTAATCTACCCCTGAATATAGGCCTACCAGAAACCTAAAAATACCAACTTTTGTATTATATCTAAACCTAATTTACCCCTGAATATAGGCCTACCAGAAACCTAAAAATACCAACTTTTGTATTATATCTAAACCTATTCTACCCCTGAATATAGGCCTACCAGAAACCTAAAAATACCAGCCTTTGTAAAATAAAATGGCTGCCATAGCATAATTTTACAATAATCATATCTGTATATGTTGTAAACATGGTGCCTCTGCAAACAATTCTCTAAGTAACTTTAAATATAGTCTCCTCTTAAGACAAGAGATAGGATTAAATTTCATCAAATTCCTTAAAACAAAATGGCCGCCAATGCATCATTTTGCAATATTCAAGCCTACGTGTTCTGAACATATTCATTTTGAGATCAAATTCACAGATTAACTTGAAACCTTAATTAGCTCTACTAAGACATAGGATAGGATTGCATTTCATCAAATTCTGCAAAGCAATACTGTCCCCATTGTATAATTTTTTAATATTAACACCTACATGCTAATTTCTTCAAATTTGGCAAAACTAAATGGCAGACATTGCATATTTTTTATATATTTCAAACTTGGAAAATAGTTTCCTCTAGTTAAGAAACCGATGAGATTATATTTCATTTAATTCCGCAAACCAAAATGGCTGTCACTCAAATTCAGATATTTACTTCAAACTTCTGTTAATACAATAGATGTAAGAGCCTATATTTCACTTTTCACTCACAAATATACCCATCAGTGCATAGCACCAAAATGGTGATACAAAATGGTTCTTTGAAGAAGAAAAAAACGTTCTCAAACAAAAATAGGAAAAGGAGATTTGATGCGGATGATAAGCATATATTTTCAAAAAAAGCCTCTAGTGGTGGACCTGCTAGCTACTCAGCTTGTTTGAAATAGTTCCATGCAGGGTACCTGGGCACAACTGTCATAGGAATGAAATTTTCTTTGTCAGTTATTATAATAAGATTTAATATAAATAAGTCTTAATCAGGTCAGACCCAGATTGAATACAGCCAATTTGTGTACTATGGATGTTTTGTGTTTCCTGAAATCTTTGTAAGCCTCTCCATTCAGTGACTTTTCTTCCTATAAAACTGATTAAAAGTTTGATTTTCATTTCACATTTTACACTTCTTTGCCTAACATATACTTCAGTTTGTTAGGAATTTGTTATTTTTTTTATTTTTTTATCAAACTTATATTTCACATTTTCTTATTTTGTGTAAATTTGATTATTTTTCAAACGTAGATCTGTTATCAAGTTAAACATCTGTGCCTGTCTTGGTTCATACTACTCAGTAGGTTTATTTATGTGTCAGCCAATGAGAAAACAAAATTTAGTTTAACACTTCATTCTTCAAAGTGGTTGTAGTTTAAATGACATATTGGTATTAAAAATGATCCCTCAGTCAAATTTAATCAGATTAAATGTATATAGAAAGGCAAGTTTTCTCACATATTTCATACTGTATGTTAGCCGGGTTTACTAAAGTGATAAATATTTAGGCTATTATGTATTCATAAGAACAGCTGGCAGTTATCAGATTGTCGAAAACTTACTGGTACAGTTCTATGTCAAAAACCCACTCTTCTCTGTCCACGCATTTTTAATATACTGGAGGTACTAGTTATGTAGGGTAAGACATCTTCTCAAGATAAATATAACCAAGTAGTGTCTTATCAAGCATGGGGAACAAGCAGATGGAGGAATTACATATTTCTGTGGGAGACAGGACTGCGCTATTTTCTCTCAGGTGAACCATGAGAGAAGGGGGTGGGGGGAGGCAGGCAAAATATGTCATGTAAGATAACATTAATACTAGCTACACCTCCAATATTTGTTATAAAAATGACAAAAAAAATGTTAATTATGACCTACTTGTAACCAATTACTGGCACAATGTGAAGAAATGTGAAAATGAACATATTTCGCAATAGGGGTAATATCATAAGTCAAATTATGTCAATTACCGTTATCAATTCTTGACAAACCTATAAGTCGTTTAATGTAAAGTGAGCTGCACTTTACATCAATAACCTATTTGACAGTATGGGTACTTCGGTATAATGACAACATAAGGCAAATAATGTTAACTTTTGAATAATTATATAATAGCAATGCTAAACTGTTCAGCTAATATAAAACAATGTGACTTAGACTTGTACCTGTGCAAAGCCCTATAGGCGAAAAAACGAAATTAAGTAGTCTAGCAAATTTTAGTATCTTATAAGTTTTTCTAGAAAATGATTGAAGTGTCAAACATTTTTTATACAAAAAACTCGATTCATCTTTAACTTAGCTCTCAAGAACTCTTTTTCGGCATTCACTGTTTGAAACAAGTTCGTGAAGTAGATGACATAAGTCACATTTCGAAGTCTCATTTCCTGCCTTGAAGATTGCTAAACTCTGTGCTGGATTTGTACTTTATCTAAACAATGACACATATGTGTTTAGGGTAGCTCTTTGCTACCATATACAGCTTGTTGAATAATTGCTGCATATTGCATCCAGATAATGGCGGCGACATTCACTCAAAAGGAAGTTTGTGGTCAAAGATCTTTAAAAACGGAAACAGTTTGAAAGACACAGGTGCATTTCTCGACAAACACATGGCCCATCTTCCTGTCCAATCACTTATAATCCCAATTTTTTTTTTGGTTCTGTCAAACATTTTTTATCCAGTTAACATTTTGTTACTTTTTTTTTAAAACATTATACAACCTTTTTTAGCTGGACTACTTTTCATCTGTAACAGACACGGTTCAAATGACATTTTTTCTCTGCTTCTAAGCTTAGTCATTGGCTTTAAATTTTGCACAACATTTTCGCAGATATTTTTGTGGTTTTCACACAGTTAAGAAGCTAATTATGAAATTCTTGCTTGCATAACTGGTAAATCTTCAACCTAAAACTTGTCATTATGCCAAGCAGCAAAACGTTTTTTACCACAGCGAATCTGATATTTTAGCTTCTCTACTCTTTGCTATTTTTCCCTCATCTTGGTTTCCATTTTTTTTTTTTTTTTCAATGCTTTTTTCCAGGGAGACTAACAAACAATTTGTGAGAGGTTTTTAATGACATAGTATCTGTGACATTTTGTACAAGTGTGTGGGCCATAATGACGGAAGTGAGACTCTGCGTGCCGCCATAAGTTTCCTGTTGTGTCGGTGGAAAAAATTGTGAAAGGAATTAGCCTCACAACAGATGGGGCACCTGATAGTCCAGGCACATGTACAAACAAAATGACATGTTTCCAGTCAATTTAAGAGTTTTTCGCCCCCTCCACCAACCCAAATACCCATTCACACACAAAAAAAATTATATGTGAATTTTTTTTTTTTTTTTTTTAACTTGTACAAGTGGCTATTTGCTGTGGACAACAAAATATAACTTGTTTTATGGGCTTAGCTGTACAGCATTCTCTGTGTGGTCCATGTTTTGAACTATGAAGATTGAACGATTTACATTGTAAGGGGGGAGGTTGTTTTTACTCAAACATAAATGATGTATAAAGTCATGACTGGCAGAGGGTAGTTTGTTTGAAGAGAAACAATGCAGTCTTTACTTGGAACTGGAGGAAGATTAACTTTCCTCCATTATGGAAAGGCTTCACTTCTTGGTTATGCTGTGTCAATTATTGTTGGAATACACTGCTGTCACACAAGTGAAATACCATTAAGCAAAAAAAACACCAATCAATCAATCAATCAGTCAATTACAGTGATGCCATGTTCATAGCAATCATCTAATCACTTAGGTATGAAGAAAAAAGGGTTTGGCTGTTAAAGCCTATTAAAAAATACCGGGGGGGGGGGGGGGGGGGGGGGTTT
>JARFOD010075616.1:0-20856 GCA_031763545.1 Mopalia muscosa
TACACTGTTTTACCCATTAAAACATGTTTAGAAAACATTAAAGTCCAAAGGAGTTCCAGGCTCATTCCCATATAAAATTTGTAGAAGGAGTCAATCTCTCAATGGTGGGCGTCAAGATGGGAGGGGGGATTAACTGATCTACAACAATGAACGTGTCTCTATAAGCGGGCCGTTATACATCGTGTGCCCGTATTCAGGAGGGCTATACTGACTGCACTGGGTATTCTGGGGGCAAGTTGTCCTGTTTTTGAAACAACAAAAAGAGATTTCGATTAAAATGGAGTCTTACGGGGTTTTAGTTTCACTCATGTACATTTTTTCGGTTTTAAATATTAAATGCATTTTTTTGTATTGGTTAGTGAATGGAATAAATCGGAATGGGAAATCTGAACTTTGGCTCAAGTTAATATTGAAGTTGGACAAGGAATAGAAGTGATTTTGACAGATTTTTAAAATTTATTTGACAAAACTTCCATAAATAACAAGCTTAATATATTTCCAATGATTTACATAGTGGCACAAGTTTAAAAGACACATTGGTAACATATATATATATATTTGTAAAAGCTATATAACAAATATAGCGATTCATATAGAAATAAATTAAATACTTAAACAGCATAAAAAAACAGTTATATTCCATAGGCTGACATGGCTGCATTTATGTGCGCAGAGCCCTTCAAAAACACTGTCACTCTGGACATTAGTTTGTCCCTCCTGTTTATAGTGTACAGGAACCCGTTCCACTAAGGGATCTCACCCTTAATTCATCTTAATTACCATGGCGACCAGCACTGAAGGTATTTAGTCGGCATGGTAATTGCAATTAACTTATGCTTAGATCGCTCCCTTCGTATATTCCTAAACGTCCATACCACTTACAGACGGGCATATTAAGCTATGGGCTAGCTACTGAGTTTGGGACCTTTTAATCGTATAATTGCTTTTCAGTGGAATCTCCTGTAACATGATGCCTTGTGGGAGACAGGCTAGGAGTATGGCGGCATGACAACATGTACCTGGACCGTGATGTTCCACATTTTAAAACACGACTACTGGACAATTCAAGGTCACAATTCACATAACAATTTTTTTACAGCGTATATATAACAAAACAATATTGGGCAGTTTATTGAACATATATAAGACGGTACGTGTAAAAACTGAAAATTACACGGTTAGGAGTGCTCAAACTCTGTATCTCTTAGGCTACATAATATGATAGACGATCAGACTGCATCTAGGAATGGGCTGGATTCCACCGCTTCCTCCCAAACAAGCTAGCTATTTTGAGCTAACCATGTCCAGGTTTGTTTGATTTCGAAAAGTCAGCATAAAGAATGTATTTTTAAAATTTCAGCTCCAGATTCGACTTGTGACGGCTACTCGCTAGTATCCCCAGTTCAAAGTCAGGCTTCCTCAAGATTCCGTTTTCCGTTTACAATGACGGAATTGCAGAATTTCCGCCTAAATTTCTATCCTCCCGGACAATACTTTGAACAAACATCAACCTTGTATGTTTGAAGTTTGCCGCGGGACCAACATTGCACGATAGAGGAATGTTCTCAAATTTGCGTTTTGTTCGACAAAGTAATAACATTATTCAATCTAACTAAATAACATGTAGCTTAAAAGAGAGCAGATCAAGATTGCATATTTCGTTTTAAATAACAAAAATTGTATGGGGATTTTACCATCAGGAACTGGAAACATTCTGCCACCTTTGCTGATTGACCAGGTCAATTAATTATCATCCTTTTTTAAAGCAGCTGAGTTTAATGTATTTGCTTGGAAGTATTGTTCAATTTGTGTTTGCTGAAAATATTGTCCGGGCGGATAAAATTATGACGCCAGTTTCAAACGTCGCCCTGCACTGCCATTCTAAAATAAAATTAATTCTACTTCCTACGTCGAGATATTGACTCTAAGATACACCCGAGCCATCTTGTTTTGTACATCTTTTGATTACTGGGTTTTGGAATAGGTTGTCCCAAATATTGGCGGAATTTAATGCGCGATGGCCTGGCATAGCATACGAGAGTTGCCGTAGTCTAATCCACTATAAAAACTCTTGCGAGAATGAGATTACCTGCAGTCCAATATGGACAAACAAATCCACAATTGTAGATGGAAAACATTATCTTGAAGAAGTCTGACTTTCGACCGGTAATATTAGCCGCCACAAGTCGTCTATGCAGCTGAAATTATTGGAATTTATTAATTATACGGATTTCTCGGAAGCAAGCAGGCGTCGACAAAGTAAGCCAAGTAGTTAACTGGTTTGGGAGGAGGCGGTGGAATCCATTCCGAGGCCAACATAGCCCGTCTGCGTAGCGGTATGGATGTAGGAGTATACGAAGGGAGTACTGATACCTTTACTAAGGTAAACAATACTCAGGACTAAATGCCTCCATGAAAAAAAACAACAAAAAAACCCGAAGTGTTCTTTAATTATGCCACAACAACAACAACATCATCATCAGGTTTGTGCACTTATACACATTACAACATATATAATCTGCACCAACTTTTAAACTAATACATAAATTACGTATTGCTCTTTAATACATGTAATGACTGATACTGCTCTACTCAGTCGTTTCCTGTTATGTAGACCCGGAATTACTCGGTATACCAAACAGCATACAAGACATTAAACCCCTATGAGATAATTAGGAAATAATTGTTGAATAAAATGAATATTGCCAAGTTTTGCTTGTGGTTGGCTTTGTGATTGGCCACCATATAGACGATATCAATTGACAAATTTTGACTATGGTATATATCAGATGTAAAGGAGACAAAGTAATATATTGGAGCTTACTGATATCCAATGAACTGCTCAAAGCAACATTGCTGACTTGCTAAAAAAAAAAACATACATTTTAATGTCCTATGAGAAACTAAATTAAGAGTTTGCCACTAATTAACCGATTGTTAGTTCATTGTGTGACCAGGGTATTCAGCTTACACGAAAGCCACACCTACATAACGATACAATGTGAAAAAAGTGTTTTCCTTCATTGCAAACAATGTTTACTTACAATCTATATTAACAGCCAAATATTTCTGTCAGTAACATATACCAGAGGCATAGATCCCAACTTCAGATTCAGAAACGCTTCCATGTGCTCTATCCACTCCTACAAGACTAGTGTAAATTAGATAACCTTCAGTTTAAAATACGTTTAATTTTAAGTAATATATTCTAACATCAGTAAATTTTAAACTTAACACGAAAATTATACATATATTGAGATCATATTGAAGTATGCCAAGTCTGTCTACAGATCCTACGATTATGATACCGTATATATAATTGCATAAAAGCGAGTATGGAATATATTCTGGGGAGTTGTTGAATGCCACTATAACACGGGCATGGCGTTTTTTCTTTATACTTATTTCACTATGTCCAACCAGACAATCTGATTGGTTTCCCAGATTACAGCGATCCCACAACCGAGGTGATGATGCTTGATACACCTGCAGGATGAGCAGCAATCAGTTTCGTAGAGAACTGTGCTATCACGTGTTTCGCTCGAAATTGTATTTATGGTGCCTAAAATATCCTTCATGCTAAACCAGCATTTTGTATTCTGTGTCCACACCGATCACACATTATTTGTGAAACCTTCACACTAATGGAGTGTTAAAAGATAAACCTTGCTTTATAAAGCGTACAGATATAGCTCCATCTGTCTTTCCTGAAGTTGAAAAGAGAATAACCATGTTAACCATTGTCCATACTATTCCATATCTGATTATCTGCTATAAGCACTTGATCTCGACTCTGCCACCCAAAATATCCACCGAATAGATCTTTATCATAATGTACTGCCGTTGTATTTTTATTTACAACCTGGTGAACTGTCGCCAACAGGTGATTTTCTATGAGCGCGATATGTTCGCGAGAGGCGTAACCTTCGCGAACAGATCGGCTTATTGTGACAAATTTTGGATTGATAACACCGTCATAAAGAATTTCCTGCAGTAAATATGTTCTGTTCATAATGGCTTGTTTACTTGGAGAATAAAAACGAACTTCTGGAATGCCCAAGTATGGCTTTCCCGAACACAGCCCGAAAGAACCACGTTGTGTGAAGTCAAGTGATTTCGGTGAAGTTCGGAAACAGAATCCAACTTGGCGGAGTTTATGTAGCTGAGAAGTTGTTAACTGAACAAATAGTTTAATTAGCACATCTATCAAACCTTGAAGTTTTCTCCAATTGTGTGAACAAAACATTCCATAGAAATCTGGATCTGCTTCTATATCTGACATTATATTAACCACTGACTGACGCAGTTTTAAAAAGTTCATTCGATCGACACATTTATGAAATTTGCAGTACCTGTATTTTTGAATAGAATCGACTATTTTGACCATGACTCGATCAGCGGATTTTTCTTGTAATACTGATCTTGGACAGAAAATTCTACCCACAGCTGTACTAAGGTTGGCCAATATTTCGTTGGTCAGTCCCACTTTGATAAGTTGTGTGATTGGCCGGGCAGAGCCATAGAAATCAGCATCAATATCCAGTATCATGGGCTCGTTAGGCTCAATCCAATCAACTTCAGTCTCAAGTTTTTCTTTTGCAGCGTCATCGCGGACAATTTCAAAAACTCCTCTATGAACGATGTTACACAAGTCCGGCTGTATAGAAATTCCCCTTGGGTTGAGTTTTGGATGTGTTGTATTTCTAACCCGACACTCCTTGAGTTCTTCGTTGACCAAACAACCACAAATTTCCTTATAACCCGTCTTGCCATCCGGTTTCGTTCGTTTCGCCCATCCAATGTACGCCCCATACGCTTCATATTCGCTATCAGTTGGCAGATTCTGCTCGTTCCAGGCAGGCCACACCCACACGTACCTCTTAATTAGCTTTGTAAAAATTGCAGCCTGAAACATTTAACACGTGCAAAGAACGATTTATTCATGTAAAGAAAAAAATTCGCTCTAAAATAATAGAAATAGCTCTGAAAGTAATAGAATCAATTCAACTTATGAATATGCATACTCCCACAACACATTAAAAATACACGTTGGCTAGTCTGTCCTACTGATGCAGCAAAATACAGATTATAAACAAAATAAGATGAGTATTGAAATAAATTAATGACCAGGGCTAGATCCAGAAATGTTGCTACGGACCCTAGTCACCCTACCTATTTGAAAAGTCAATTATTGATCTCAAGGAAACACCATCATGGAGGTAAAATGGTGACGGTTTTAATCACATGGTATCTGACATTGACAAACGCGTCTTTGTCATGCAGTCGTGACAACCCGGGATATGTCGGAAGAATCAAGCAAAATTGCATAGATTTTACTGACAAACAGCATTCAGGGCTAAGTTGTTTATATTTGGACAAACACACTTATTAGTACCACCATTTATTAAACGCATTTCTTTCGAATCCCCTGATAAGAATTCCAATTCAACATCTTGTCTAGCAACAAATTTAGTGCTTTCCTCTAAAATTCAGCCATGAAATTCAGTTTTGGGTACATACAATTTGATATTTGCAAAAAAAAGGGGTTAATTTGATTTTTTAAAGGGTACTTTTTCCCTAAAAAGGACCCTTTATGAAATCAAATCAACACTTTTTGTGTATCAATAGGGAGGTCTGAGTCCGTCTGTTGACCATCAGGTTCATTGTCACATGATGTGGCTTCTGGTAAATGGGTGGGAGGTACGAGATTTCCTCACGGATTTTCACCGTATTTAAGCAAGGAACAATCTGAAGTGGACAATCCGCCGTCATATAAATGAAATACCATTGAGTACGACCTTTAAACGAAGTCAAACACATAGACTCCCAATGTTAAGCTGGAAATTGGTGGAATGAATTTATAATCAAACTTGAAAATTGACCAACATGTCGAATCGAGTCGAATAAAGATGTTTGCAATAGGATAAATTGACTAACTTGTAAACAGAAAATTCCTTTCTGTGTTTTAGAGACCCAAATATATTTGGTCAACATTAATATATCAAAATTTTCAGTGACATATCATTCTTGCCTTTTATTTGATAGTTAATATCGGACGATATCACATGCCATATACACATAGTTGGCCTATGTATACACTCTGTGACAGCAGAAATGCAATTGAGAATTCATTCATACCATTTTGTGTATGGAACAAAATCCTACCGATGGTATTATCATCTTGAAAGGGTTATTCAGCCAAATATAAAGGATATTAAACCGATAAATGTCATGTATAGTTCTATTCATTTTTACACAAAGAGGTTACCAGTGACAGAATATACATTGGCATCATCGAATATAGATCATACTGAGTATAATACTGTCTTGATACAGATCATACGTTTTAAAGACCGCCATAATCGCCATCACTCTTTCAAACTCATTGACCCCTTCAATAAGATCAATGGCGAGTGTAAATAACTAGATATGACAATACAAGTGATAAGTATTTATGTTGTGTATTTATAGATATATCATATATTTGTTTAAGAGGTCGGTATTCAACTTAAAAATGTATACTGGAAAAGGATTCAAATTATATCACATAAACTTATCCAAATGACAGTCTGGAGGCTTACAGGTTGTTGAATGAGATACAGGTAGACTCCTCCTGGGATACTATACTATATTATCTGTCGTGATTATTTGACAATACTTTTTTCTATACAAGACAACTTCGCGTGTTGGGGCATGTCTGCTATTTATTTCTTCACTTTTTTCTCATAGGATAAGAAGGTCAATATAGCACACAGCACACATACAACATCAGCCAAGCGGCACAGGCATGTGATTGATACTTGATTCAAGGCTTGTCTTGTAACAACACAAACAACAAGGTCTTTAGATACCAAATCTAGTGTGAAATCCTATGTCCGAGTTACATATACTTTAAGAGACGAGAAAGTTTCAAATCTATATAGGTCTAACGGTTGACTAGTCTAGCGCGAAGGCGTGGTATATTGACACCTATATTTCAATTTTATACAACTGCAAAAAACTGGTATTCGTGTATTTACCTTAAAGGTCTTTTATAAATTGATACATTTAACATTACCCAATTCTTTAATCTTTATGTAGTATACGCGTGTTGGATAGTCAATAAAATATATCATTAAAAGCATTATCTGTTGTTTTCGTATTTATATTGTGTGTGACACATACTAGTCGTGACCCAATAGAGATAATGGATTTGTTTCAACATAATGTATTCTATATATAACGTGAAATTGAAATCAATAGGGCACATGTAGACTACAGACGTACTCAGTTTCAAAACTAACAGCTGGGTAAATGTCGTTTCGCATTTCCAATATCCATGCGTGTATCAGGCAACCTAACTATATCACGGTTATGAATAAATTTTGTGTCTTTTCCAAAATAACGAAAATACTGTATATCACGGTTATACTGGGCATTCCACAAAACACCCCATTCGGTTAAAAAATGATGCCTAAAATGATTTTGTATATTTCGGATTCAAATATTTTTTTCGCTTTCATCTACATCATAACTGCCCTGTGTTTATGGAGGTTTTCAGATTTATAGACTTGTGGGGTGGCCCAAACACGACTTGAAGAGTTTTGTTTTACTTTCAGTATGATTTTAGTAGGTTCCACCCAGTTGAAAATACTGTCACCCAGGTGAAATGTATTTCTGACCCATATTATTATCTCGGCCTTTTTTTTTTGTACCTGGGTGGAAACTAATAAAATCATAACTATGATGAATGTGACACAAACCTTGCGGGTCGTATTTGGGCCACCGTAGACTCGTAGTATGTACTTCAATAATCTAGGTGGCAAACATTGGGCACAGGTCAAGCGAAGGTCATTAAAGAGGCACAGGTCAAGCGAGGGTCATTAAAGAGGCACAGGTCAAGCGACGGTTATAAAAGAGAAACAGGCCAAGAGAGGGTCATTAAAGAGAAACAGGCCAAGCGAGGGTCATTAAAGAGGCACAGGTCAAGCGAGGGTCATTAAAGAGGCACAGGTCAAGCGAGGGTCATTAAAGAGGCACAGGTCAAGCGAGGGTAATTAAAGAGGCACAAGTCAAGCGAGGGTCATTAAAGAGGCACAAGTCAAGCGAGGGTCATTAAAGAGGCACAAGTCAAGCGAGGGTCATTAAAGGGGCCCGTAAACATAACCATGCGGATTGAGAAAAAAATGCCTCCTCCTTACCCGCCTGTTTAATTAACTACTTAACGGCTATGCTTACTCGAATGCAAGTGCAATACAGATGTTTGTAATAAAAAATATATGCAAAAAAAAAAATAAATAATAATAATAAGTTTAGGTCGCAAAACAGTTGTCTTTCCCTTTGTTGTCTTTTTAATATTTGTGTGTCAAAGGGATGACAAAGACGGATGCTTTCTCAACGCCCATTTTTAGCTGTTAACAACACATATCTTTGAAACATCCCACACATATCAGTATAGAGGGATTCCATACTCCGCGGAACGTGTGCAAAATGTCAGCCTCTGAGAGATTTAGCGAGTATTATATTTACATCTATTAGCATTTCTGATCATTCGTGTTTCTCTGCACTGTATGCCGAGACATTTAGAGTGGAGGAGTGACAGTTACGGCTAGGCCTTCTTATGCTTAGACAACTCGTCCAACGCGTGGTATGGAACAAGCTAGCCGAGTAACACACTCACGGTTAACTGATTCGAAGGGCAGCGGGGTTGTCAATCCATGCAGTGTAAAACCGAAAGGAAGCCTCATAAAAACCATCCCGCAATAGCCGGGACAACACAGTACGTGAGATTCATTCATATGCCTGATTCATGACGGGTCGACTCCAAACACGTGGATGGTGCATCCCAGTAAGATAAGTAAGCTGACGTGCTAACCAACAAACCACGCCCGCGGGCTCGGTATTACTGAATAGATTAAATCTTACCATAACGTAATTATCACTCTCCTGTATGATCTGGTATAATTCGCTGAGTTTTGTTGGCCAATGAAACAACGGAAAATCCTCCGTTACAGGATCTAATGCTGACGTACCAGGATGGCTACCAAAATGAAGCTGTAACAGATAAAAGAACATGAGTTAAATGTCTTACTTGACCCCTTAAGCTCAAATAAACAAAAATAATGATTTATAAACATCCAAGGTGTATGCTAGAGAAAGAACTAATGCAAAGGTCCGAATACTCGTTCATTGAACAAATTATATAGAGTGTTTGAAAAGGTGTTTCTGGTTAACAAGGTTTTCACAGCAGACAAAAGGCTCCCAACTTTGTCTAGTATTAGTCATATATGATGTGTGATTACTGCAATGATTGAAATAACTGTGTTGTTACATCAAACGTTAAGTGCAGTGATTGTTAATCTAACATTATAAAAGAGCAATCCACACATTTGATGGGATTTGATCAGATTGCTCATAGATAAATGTTTATTTATCGATAACGGTGATAGTGCAAATCAGCCACATTTTTAAGTGGAACATGTTAGAAGGCCTCTTTTTCGTTAGGTTTGCCGATTTTTTAAAAAGGGTTTTCTATAAGATAGAATTTTTGTTTTAAACGATTCCTGTGACAGACAAACATATTCACTGAAATCCTTATATATTTCGAAACCGGGACATTATGATTTCAGTCCAAGGGCTAGTAGACTTGATGAAGTAATTCATTTGCTTAAATATTAATAACATTCCGATAAGCAAACCGCCAAAAATGAAATGTATTTTCTGTGGATATTTACAAAATTTGCCGTTATTTTCAAGTTTTCATTGTCCCCGAGTACCAAACTTGTTCTAAGTATATACATGTATCATGCTCCCACTTGTATTCCCAGACGAAAAGAAATCCCCGATTCCAAATAATCGACTCAATAATCCAATAAGACCAGGGACGTAGCGCAGTATGTAGCACTTTAGGCCTGCATGGGCCTACACTTTTTTGGTCAAGTTATCTAAAAACATCAGATAATTCAAACCTATAAGCTTGCTGGCAAGTGGGGTTGTCCTGATAAGTGAATGAATATTACGTTTTGGTTTTTTAGGATTTTACCATAGGTGTCGTCCTAGATGGGTGTCCTTTAAAGCGGGGTTGCACTGTATGAACAGATATTCATATTTTCATGCCTACAACTTTTAAAATCCTGGCTACGCCCCTGAAGAAATTAAGACTATAACAAACCAACACATGATGCATCTTATTTTATAACATAGAAAATCGCCATTGACCATTTACCATGGGAAGGTTGTTAGTGCACACAAAGTACGTTTCATATACTCCAACCATTGGTGTCAGGTGGACAAACGAAAAATATATAAAGCAGTTTAACAGTCATTTTTTTTTCAGTATGTCTGCAGACAAAAATAAATAAAACAATAAAATAAAAAAACAAAAACCCCTAAGGTGAAAAACAAAATGGCCCCAGTTTTTAAAGTATTTGATATACAGATCCAATGCATTAATAATTTGCAATCCGTTTTAAGAAGAAAGTTCCGTTATCCCCGATTTTGACATTTTTTCGGTCATTGGTCAACAATCGCTGAATGAATGCACTTGCAGTTTTCTGCTTGCTAGACGTTTCTTTTTTACATCATTGTCATGATGGCATTTTATAAATGTGTCGTGACTAAAACACTCGTCTCATTGACAACAATTATATACAAACGATGCTTAATACTGAATACAGCTCTTTAAATGTCCTTGAAATTTGTCTGTTTGGTCTATATTAATATCTCAGCTATCATACAACCAACAAGACATGCATGCGTGCTATTTAAACAGTTTACTATTCGGAGCCAGCACAGAGAGACAACACTATTGTGGAGGTGATGTGTAAGGAATACGCATGTATCTATTACAAAGGTGAACAAGTTTTTAATGGTTTGGATACACTTGATACGAACCTCCCATATTACATTGCGTACACTCTTACAAATAATGTTTACTTGAGGGTACTTTAGAAAAAATGATGGTTCTAAACCAAAGCAGGGTGGTTCTAAATAGAACCATTTATAAGACAAAAAACAGTTCTTTGGTATAGTAAGACAGGGGAAAATACATGGAATAGTTGCTAATAGGGTTTCATACAGAACAAAAGAGGGTTCCATTGGAGCCATATGTTTCTAAGAGTCTATTGGCCGATTGATCATAAACCAGGAACATGTGTGGTAAGTGTAGGAATATTCGGTTATTTTCCGGAAATTATGCAGTTGATACCTGACATATAACATAGTCAAATGAAAATCGGGAAGGTAAGATGGCATATAGGGCTAGATGGTAGCCTACTTGATAGTTAGAAGATGACTTGGATATAAACGCGGATGCCAAGTGATTACATAGTTGACCACAGTAACAAGTCACCTGGCACGACAAACAACCAAGTGGTCTTTAAAACTGCACGTTATATAAATGTTGCATTTGGCAGGCTTTAACTGTCAAACCTCATCGGCTAATAAGATATGGTCTATTAACAGGAAAGGCTATCACCATCTCTTTGTGTGGGGTGAACAAATGCATTTCATGGTACACTGTGTAGAGTAGATCCACAATGCCCAATACATTTACTATATAAAGGAACAAAGAAATCTAAACGTTTCCGTTAATAATGGCGAAGACCAATGCTGAGCGTCACTGTAAGTGTGCCTTGACTTGATTCCAGACTTATGCTCTGAGTAATTGCATACCGCTAATCATCGATCGATACCACTACCCAGGAGTACAATTTAAAAATTACGTAATCTACTGTTAGCCGGCAAAGTAAACTCATATTACACAACCCATATAGACGTCAAAACTGTTTAGATTGCAATTCCGTCAAACGTATAATTTCTGTATCTTGTCTGTGTACATCTTCTGTTTATGGTACATATATGTAGACGATTCTATTATTAAAGCCTGTGTTTTACCGAAGTTACAACTACGATAAACGACTAGATACCCATGTTTAGTTTCTATTGACTTATTTTCATCAAACCGAGATATATTCTATCGTTTTGCGAAGTTATGTATCTGGTTTATTATGTTAAAGTATTTACACTACCAGGAACATATCGACCAGTCCCTTTGTTATCATGTGTGGGGGTTTCTCAATAATTTAGTGTTGAGGTTATATAAGACTGGTGACCATCTGTTCGGTTAATTAACACATCACATCATGAAATGTGATAATAACTATGCCTGCTTCCAACACACTGCAGGCAAAATGAAAATAACCATAGCGCCAAAATATGATAATTAATATTAATTGTGGTTGAAACGAATGGCTCAAATCTAATCCAAAAACAATGAACAGAAAATAAATGTGTTTGCGTTTCTGCAAAACAGCTGTTAACAAAAGCCTTTTTTCATAAGTCGATACCTTATTTAATCTCAATTGTATGACGGAAGAAAGATTGAGCACTACTTATCAATGTACTTTTGTGTATTGCTTGAGATTAAGGGATTATAGGTCTACAAGAAGGGACTAGCTAATCCAGCAGCTTAGTAATCAGCAGGGTAGATTTCAACTGCTGACAAGAAACGTTCCTCGCCGGGTATATTATAGGCACAAACAGATCTCATAAACTCGAAAACGGTCCTTAAGTTATCGAAAGAAAGTTATGGGTCTCCCTTATATAATTGAATAACACACATAGTTAATCTAGAGGTCATGGCTTATTCCTTATTAGCGTCTATTTTTACATACGGATGATCCTGCAAATAACATGATGTTTAAAGGGTCAGAAAACAAAAACATAAAGTGAGCCTATATATATAGCCTGTAATAAGCAGTTAAGACAATTTGTGTTCAAATTTTGTGGATGGCTTTTCTTATTACGATGGAGAAAATTTAATAACTGTAGCTCATGTATGGTGAACGTCCCATGCCATATCATTTCTGTACATATCACATTTACTACTTACAATTCAATAAAAATACCCAATACTCGCTTTTGTTACAATATTATCATGAAACTATTTGGATTTTTTATTGATTATATGTTATACATGATAGGTAATATGGCTTTAACACTTTAATTTTTCGTTTTTTCCTCCCTTCAAAAAAATCTGTAACTGATCTCTACATTCAGAATTCCCCAACAAATGTATGTATATTGTGTGCATTAGGTTAGAGGCTATTATAAAGGTGGAGCGTCAGTAAATAGCACATAATAAAAAATTTAATAGTATTACGTTTTACTGATCAGCCGACGGTCGTAAAGTATATGGATGAGAACACACGGACAAACTGACGGTCATTTAAATCGATCGCAAGCTCATTCGTGTTAGCAAATTTAAGTGGTTCTATTTCCAAAACTAGTCCGATGATTTAAAACCTAGGTAGTAAGTAGTTTCACTATGTATAGTGTGGTAGATCTCATGTATGTTTTCCCCAAACTTTTCAGCGTATTGATTTATTCTACCAGGGTCGCAAGCTGGTTAAAAATAAATATATCTACCAGTTGTCAATAACGACGTACAGCTATGACAACATATATTGGGAAACTGTTGTTTTTAACACAACACACATTGACGAGCTGTTAGTCTTATAGGTGGGTCTTATAGAAACCACGTAAAATGAAGTGGGGAATTTTTCAAAGTAAATAGGAAGGGACGAAAACACTTACCAATGTAAGACCTGCGTTCGGGATGATTCCAGTTTTCACAGCTTCATACCAATACTTCAGTGCTATTGAACAAAACATCATGACCATTTCACAAATATAAATTTTATTAAAAAAAATGTACGAGTGTAATCTTGGAGCGTGCAATACGAGAGACTTGATACCACACTAATTATACAATTATATTTAGTTGGGTAAATTTATAATTGTTTTTATTGAAATGGGGACATTCGCTATAATCTACGTCAATTTGTATTAAGAATTTAACAATACCACTGCAACTTTAAATCCTTCAAGAGTTAGCATTTGTTAGTTAAATCTAAATATATGACGCTTTTACAAATGGAAAATATGTAAGCTCTGATTATGAATTCTGCTTATAATTAAAAAATTTAAATACATCGTTTAAGAGTTATAATCAGTTTTCACTACCTTCGTGATGCTCCTCCACGATCACAACTCGCCGTACCTTCGGCAGGGCTGATTGGAACTCTCTCCCAACTGTCCCTCCTCGGAGTACCCTAAGGGCCTGTGTCTGGGTATCCTCGAAAACCACCTCCGCCAGCAACAGCATACCAAAGCTCAAACAAACAGTAATAATAACAAGTCTTTTCGCAAAACCTAAGCAGACCCTCGGTTCCCATTTCTGCAATACGTTTTGAGCAAATATTTTTTTTACATTGTTCCATTCACATGCAGTCTTAAACGTCCTGAAAACTTCGTTGGATTTTCGCACCATAGACTTTACACTCATCTGACGTATGTTCCTTGGGTGCAAACAGCTCAAAATCTTTCGTATAATGTTAAATATAATATTAGGTAATGCTAATATGTTTACTATGAAGGTTTTCCATAAGGCTAGGAGTCGAAAAGGTAACGACACAACACAGTGTCGTGAAGTCCGTAAAACTGTGAGTAAAAAAGCAGGAACGAGTACAATAAATCGAACAATGCCGTTGAAAACTCTGCACAGTAGTTGTTTACACGATATGTTCCTGTTGAGATAACTGGGACATATCCTTAACATAGTGGGGCTCCTCTGTAATAGCAAGGCTGTCAGTCTGCTACAAACTACACGGTAACACGGCAGTTTTAAGCCCACCATGTTGCCATTTACCCATGGGCTGCTTAGATCGTCCTTTCACTTTTTACCCTACTTCATGTTTACTATTGACACTACTGGTGGCGAGCAAAGAGAGTTGGGTTAAACGTGTCTAATCCTGTTGTGACATGCTAAAGACCCCATAGTATAACACATAAACCTGTCATTAACACACACCTATAGGGCTACCACGGTCAGAGGAACTTTACATAATGAACCACAATTTACCACTTCGGATAACAGACAGAATTATGGTTAATTCAATGACTCGCTTTGATTGTTCAAATACCCGTCAGTTGTAATCGATGTACTTCTATCTTTTTCGGAGCAGTTAATTTGCTTTTACCATAGCACGGGCTGGTCTGCCGTACAGACAATGGTATAATTGCCGTAGGTAAATGGCCGTAAATTCAACATTAAAGCGTTGATTATCGGTATATGTGTTGACTGATTTCCCCGTGTTATTAGGCCAGGCGTTGCGTAAATTTCTGGCTGTAGCAGATGTGGTCGTGGTATTATTTTCAAGCTTCTACCTGGCCGTTAATTAACACCTTGAAAATAAACAGGTGGAATAATAACACCGCAGAAAAGCAATCCTCTGTCTTTTTTTATCACCTTGCCTCGTAAATATTAATACAGCAATGTAGTGTACTCCAAACTGCTATAGTCTCGTCAGGTCAAGCATGTTGTAACAACTACTAATTTTATTTCACTGCTACAGTGAAACAACTTTTACTCGGCATATGTCTGTACATATAGGTGTCGTATTTCTTCTCCAATGTCCTGTTCATTGTGCGCGCTTTAACTCTAAGGTACATTGTGTACCATTAACTTGTATAAAGCGTTTATATATGGCTACATGTATATAAGCCTACACAGAGAAAGGCGGTTTAACAGGACTGTGTTTAAATGGATTTGATTCCAAGCCGAGTTGACCAGGTATTTAAACCAGAAAACGATATACTATATACCATCTACAACATTAAATGGCCTAGATACTCACGAAAGTGACGAAGCAGGCCTATTTTAAGACGCATTGTTTGTTTAACTATCGAGTAAATAAGTCATATATCCGCCCATTACACGTAAGACTTTCGTATTAATATCAATACTAGTATAGGTATAGTTGACGTACCGGGTACAAGTGTAACATATACGTATTGTAATATAATACTATACGTCATTTTGTAACAATCAAGTATATCAACTCCCGCGCCCTCGCGATCTTCATAGGAAGTCCCTAGAGGAACTCTGTTCATATTACACTTGTATAGAAAAAAATAACGCAGCTTGAAATGTTGAAATGCGTAATGCGGGTAAAAAACAAACAATGGAACAAGGTTTTTATTCAAGAATTAACGTTTTGATATTTCTTCATTTTATTTGTTAATATAAGAAAATAAATAACTGGACTATACAGGACACGGGTGTGTATACCTGTGTTCTTCATATATACTATACAACGTACCACATTATTCCCACTGGGATGACCATAAACGTTTTGATATATCTTCATTTTATTTCTTATTAGAAACTGAAAGGCCCATAAACGTTTTGACATTTTTTCAATATATTTCCTTATTTTGTTTTCTTCTGTCTATATACAGAATACCGATGTGGTATTAATCACAAAACAAAACTGTTCTATATTTTTGTCACTGTATTTTATTGTTTGTATGCTTTATTCTTATATTATTGTCATATGTATACCTTTTCCAAATAATCTGTGTTTTTCATGTAGCCTATACTTGACAACGTACGGCATTATTCCCACTGATGAGTTTCACAAAGCCGAGTCCACTTACAATTCCAATACAACATACGGGTTAATGTCATTCTCATGCATTGTTTCGTTGCTCGGGTTTTATGTGATGTGATTGTCAGTTATGAAGCTTCAATCAGATAAAAGTCATATCAAAATCAGTTTGCGAGTCTTGTTTTATTGCAAATGCGTATATGCCTTATGTTGCCACACTATACATAACCTATAGCCTACCATAGAACTAATTATATTGCTGGACCACTGTTCTGATTTTGAGCGTGAAACGAATCCCATGCTCATTATGACAAAGAGCATATGTCAGAACAGTATCTTTCCATATACTTTAGGAAATCTTGTGTTCTCAGGATTGAAAATATGGAAATTTTGTATAGCGCCAATAATAACTTTAAAACTTATTGCAAGTTGAATGAATTTTAACAGAAAAATATAGCACGTTTTCGGGGCTTTATTCCTCAGAGTTTAATTACTATAACGCGAAATAACTTAGTTTATTTAGTAGAGTGCCTGTGAACTGAAAAAGGTGCCTGTGAACTGAAAAAGGTGACTTACTTCTTCAATAGGCTTTTTAGTCTGTTTATCCTAAAGAAATCATGCAAAAATACCAAATAAATCTTTCAGGAAATTTTTTTAAAGCTCTTGGCCGAACTTAAAGAGAAAAGAGGCACCCTTCTTGTGCTTACACTGTCCGCTTTAATAGGTAACAAATGTCATGTCCCTACGATTAGCGGTTTTCAAGAAATGAGCTATTTTTTCATGTTGAATCAGACAAATCGGAAGTGAAAATAGGCATTTAAAGAATGACGACCAGTGGCAATATACACTTCAAGTAACACTCATGGACATGTTTCAAGATTCAAATTTTCTAAACAAGAATCTGTAAAATAAATTAAGAAAGTGTTATCCAACAATAACGAAAATACTGTTAATATTCCCTTTCTCATACACCAAAAAAAATCCCATAATTTATTGGGTAATCTTATTCAAATATGTTTTTTGGTTGGTTAAAAATGACAGTGGAATAAACACTTCACTGTAATGTATTCATCACTGGAACAACACCTCAACATATCAGGGTAGAAGACTAACGTTTCGATTTCTATACTGAAATCGTTTTCAAGCATGTCACATCCATAAAGTCTACTGCCTTTTTATCTTTCCACTTCTAAATGCCACTCAAAGATGTAAAATCAACATATGACAAAAACCCACAGAGGGGAGCCTACTCTGTTTGGATAATACCCCCAACATCTTACCAATCTTATAAATGACTTTATTTTGCAAATGTGAAAAATAATTTTATATAGGAGGAATAGAATTTCACACATGTGGAAAATAATTCAACATATGTGAAAAAGAGTTTCACATAGGTGAAATTCTTTTTCACATGTGCAAAATTAGTTATTTATTTTACATATGTTGAAAAGAATTTCACTTATGTAAAAAATAATTCAAACTTTGTGAAAAAGAATTCGACATATCCAAAATAAACCTTATTTCAACATATGTGGAAATCTTTTTCACTTATGTAAAATAAAAAGAGGAGTGGAACTCTTTAGTAGATAGTGAAATAAAAGCATCCACGACTTCAATTACTGACTTTTCCCTCGCAGCCTGTAGGTAGTGGCAATGCATTTGCTCAAAAAGTACAATCTGATCAGAAGGACACCCATCCTCTGCATTTGCAAAGCATGTTATTTTCTAGCGAAGAATAAATCAGGGAAACTACATTTGTTTTATAGCGACCGATTCTGTAGAGAGCATTACTACGTGCGATTCATCTTTGATATAGCCAGAAGTCTATCAAGTAGACTTCTGATCTAGACTATAAGTCTATCAAGTAGACTTCTGATCTAGCCTATTAGTCTATCAAGTAGACTTCTGATCTAGCCAAAAGTCTATCAAGTATACTTCTGATCTAGCCTATTAGTCTATCAAGTAGACTTCTGATCTAGCCTATAAGTCTATCAAGTAGACTTCTGATATAGCCTATAAGTATTCGTCCTGAAAAAAAGAGATGTAGGACTAGACAACAATAAAAACTGAATAAGAATAAGCCCGTCGCCTCTAATAATATTCACACTTTATTTGTCACCTTAATTGGCATTTTTCATAATAGAATGTATGGTTTTGTGTTGTTGGCTGTAAATATATGCGAGGGTTCGACTTTTGGCAGTCTGCACTCAATGACATATATATTTTGAATAAATGAAGAAGGAAGAATTTGCTTGCCTCCACCGGGATTCGAACCCGGGACCTTTGGGTTATAGGCCCAACACTCTACCGACTGAGCTACATATATATCTGTGCTTTGCTTTGTTGTTGTATTGCCGCTTCTGTGGGCCAACTGATCAAATGTCTCGACCTTGGAGTGTGCCCTGCTTAGGCAAAACTTAAACAGCATGTAGAATATATTCCAATCGTAATTGTATTCGTCTTGAAAGTCTTCACAAGACGATAGGAGCACAAATGAAAGTTGGATACATGTAGTCCCTTGCTGTGGGGAGAAATCATTTCTCAGTTTTTTTATAAGTGGAACTCTTTTGTACAAATCTAAAATAAAACTTTATTTTACATACCTAAAATTCTTTTTCACAAATTTGAAGTAGTTAGGTTTTGGTGTTTTATTTTACTTATTAATATGTGAAAAATAATTCCCCATATGTTGAAAAAAATGCTACATATGATTAACATAATTCTACATATGGTGAAAAGAATTCTACATACGTAAAATAAATTTTTATTTTACATATGTGAAATCCTTTTTCACTTATGTGGAAGTCTTTCAACATAAGTAAAAACGAATTTCACATATGTGTAAAAGAATTGTACGTAAGCAAAATAAAAGCTAAACTAATTCGACATAATAAGGAAGAAGTGATAAAACAGCCACTATAGGGAAGATGCGATTTTATGTGAAAGAATTTGAAAAACGAAGTCTACGAAAACTGTGAATATAAATATAGTTTCTGCCGTTGTGTAAATATTTGTTCAACGTTGATTTGCGAAAATTGTGGAATTTTATTTAACGATTCGTATTTTGTGAAAATGTGTAAAGATCAACATTGTGCAATTGGTCGGGCATTATGATATTGCAGGCTGATATGGCGTGTCCCACTCGAAATTGAAACAAGATATTTTTGATAGCTTGACTAGCCCAAACGCATAAATGAGTTTTTATAGTCTGCATTTACAATAAATCTACTGTCCGAGTGCATGAGTTCGCCACAGCCTAATGCGGCATATAAAAAAAAGCACAACATCTGATTGGATGCGTAGAAGTTCCTACGCATCCAATCGATTGCTTGAAAGCCGAGTCCCATTATACAGGACTCATCCGCCAAGGGTTCAAATGCAAAGAGCTCGGAATAGTTACCCTATAGGATAGATAAGAAGCACCTATATAGGCCTGGGAAGCTCTGTGCATGAAGAAGTATGTAGAGGCAATCTCAGTGAATGTTTGCAGTAAAAATTAATTCTGTCATTTCGATTGATCGATCTAAGTTTTATAAAAGAAAAAAAGACAAGAGGTAGCCATTTAAAATTAAAAAAAAAAAAAAAACCAACAACAAAATGTCGAGGGCCCATCTACAAAGCTCTGAGAATAAGGAAAGACGGAGTGACAATCTTTGCTGATTTTGGAAAATATTCTCGGCGAGAACGTTGATAAGATTGATATTTTATTATCTATTTTTTTTTTTTAAATAATCATTGCACTTAAGCCACTTAAGTATTTTATGATGGGAAAGTTTTTGGCCAAGCTCGTTAAATTTCAAATTTCGTGCATGATGCTGGGGGGGGGTTCTTCCTTTTTTGGAGCCCCGAATGGGCGCAGTTCAGTAGAACGTTCATGTCACTTGATCCTCTCACCATATTTCAGCTAATATTTATGCCATTTAAATCCATTAAATTATAATTCAGAAAGACGTTTTTGTCACCCAAAACCACCAAATACAATTCAGCAAGACATTCAGGTCACTAAAATCAGACAGTTCCTTTAGACGTTTTTCACTTAGCATATTTTTCTGACCTCTGTGTTGGTGACGGCCAATGAAATCATCAAATTGCGTTAATAAGCTGTTCATATTTATCCTATTTACCTTTAAACTGTCGCAATACTTATATCCATTAAAACAATAGTAAAATAAGCAATCAAAGATAAGTACTAGCTTTTTTTCCCTGTATCAATAGTATGCCTGAAAGTTATTAAAACATCCAAATTGACGTTCTGACGAACAAAATGTTACTGAAATGACACGAAGACTTTTCACAACAAGTGCTATAAGTAATTTTTGTGTCTTGTAGAAAGTGAAGTTTTAACAGTCTTTTCGTTATTTTGGGATAACACTTTCTTAGTTTGAACAGATTCTAGTTCAGAAAATTTTGCAGGTTGAAACCCGTC
>JARFOD010075627.1:0-20855 GCA_031763545.1 Mopalia muscosa
ACATTAATATGCATGACGTCATTTGTTATGCTCTTGTACGCGCATGTCCGAAATAAATCACTTCCGGTTTCCCCCTTTCAAAATGGTTGTTATGTTGTTTATCTATCAATAGTTATCCAGGTTAATCTAGTTATACCGAACCCAGGTACACCACAATCATTAAATGGACATCTTTCTTCTCCTCGCAAAATATCTTGCGGAGTTCCATATCTTTGGTCCTGTATTATTCCTAATCTATAGAAATGTTTTTACTTGACCCTTGATAGAAATGATTTATACTTGACCCTTGATAGAAATGATTTATACTTGACCCTTGACTCACTGTCTCTTATACTATTTGCGGATGACACAAATGTTTATGTATCTTCGAATGATCCTAATGAACTAGCTAGAATAATGAATAATAAACTCTAACAACTGCATGACTAGTTCTGTTGTAACAAACTTTCGGTTAACTTTGACAAATCTAAATTCATGTTTATCAAACCACGACTTTATTATCGTAGGTTTGAATCCATTCCACTAGTTAGTATTGCCGGTCAATATCATGAGGAAGTTTCTCGGTGGATGTCAATAACAAATTAAGTTGGACTGATCATATTGATCATGTTTGCAAAAAAAATATCCAGAAACCTAGGCATTCTCAGACATATCAAAGATGCAGTAAATAGCAAAACTTTAAATTACTCTATTATTCCATACTATTTCCTTTAGCTGTTCTATTGTAATGTTATCTAGTGCAGTACATACTAGACTCATCTTAAGCCCTTAGTTTTATTGCATAAAAAGCATAAGGCTTATTAAAAAAGTACCAAATGTTCACACTGCAGTCCTGTTTATTTCTCTTAACATTCTTCCTTTACAGCAACTTAACATTAATTCAATTCTCCAGCTTGACTTTAAATTTGTTTTTTCATAAAACAATCACAATTTCATCAATACCCAACTCCTTGCCAATCTTTTAATATATATCATCCATATTGTCGCACAAATCTTACATCTTTCTCAATAAGATTCACTGCCCCTAAAGAATGCAACAAAATGCCCCCCTCCCCCCTATGGGGTCTTCTCCCACCGGATCTTATTTTGAAGGTCTGTTTTTGTCTTTTAAATCCTATTTCTTAAATATTAAGCACTGGTCTTCTCACCCTGTTTGCCGACGTGGTCTTCTCACCCGGTTGGCCGACGTTGTCTTCTCACCCGGTTGGCCGACGTGGTCTTCTCACCCTGTTTGCCGACGTGGTCTTCTCACCCGGTTGGCCGATGTTGTCTTCTCACCCGGTTGGCCGACGTGGTCTTCACACCTGGTTTGCCGACGTGGTCTTCTCACCCGGTTTTCTGACGTGGTCTTCTCACCCGGTTGGCCGACATTGTCTTCTCACCCGGTTTGCCGACGTTGTCTTCTCACCCGGTTTGCCGATGTTTTCTTCTCACCCTGTTTGCCGACGTAGTCTTCTCACCCGGTTTGCCGACGTGGTCTTCTCACCCGGTTTGCCGACGTGGTCTTCTCACCCGGTTGGCCGATGTGGTCTTCTCACCCGGTTGGCCGACGTTGTCTTCTCACCTGGTTTGCTGACGTCTTCTCACCCGGTTTGCTGACGTTGTCGTCTCACCCGGTTGGCCGACGTTGTCTTCTCACCTGGTTTGCCGACATTGTCTTCTCACCCTGTTTGCCGGCGTTGTCTTCTCACTCGGTTTACCGACGTTGTCTTCTCACTCGGTTTGCCGACGTGGTCTTTTCACCCGGTTTGCTGATGTGGTCTTCTCACCCGGTTGGCTGACGTGGTCTTCTCACCCGGTTGGCCGACGTTGTCTTCTTACCCGGTTGGCCGACGTTGTCTTCTCACCCAGTTTGCTGACGTTGTCTTCTCACCCTGTTTGCCGACGTTGTCTTCTCACCCTGTTTGCCAACGTTGTCTTCTCACCCGGTTTGCCGACGTGGTCTTCTCACCCGGTTTGCTGATGTGGTCTTCTCACCCGGTTGGCCGACGTTGTCTTCTCACCCGGTTTGCCGACGTTGTCTTGTCACGGACTATATGGTGTTGGTGGATTAGGCGGTCCACCTACGGACATGGATAAAGGGTGGAGACAATCCGAGATCCATAATGTCATAATTTAAATTGTTTAATAGCCTTTATTATATTCTCTGAAATTTCTGATTTATATCATTGCTTTCTTTTCTTAAATTTATATGTTTTAACTAATCTTGTTTTAATTATATTTGTGATTACGATTGATTCGCTTAACCTTTAAAAAAAAATTATTGTCAGTCCGTCTGTTCTGCATGCTGCATATAATGAGCTGAACATGCAGATTATATCCCTCCTCTCTCATGTTGTGTGAAATTTACATACAATTGTAGAACAAACGAGCTATTGGAGATAATGGTGTTTAATGCAAATTTAACTGAAAAACTTGTTAAAGTAATTAATTAGCTAAACAGATAATATCCCTCTTCTCTCATGTTGTGTGACATTTACCCACAATTTTAAGAAAATCAGGCTATACAATTTTGAGTTATGGTGTTTAACGCAAGTTTTCTTAAAAAGCCCGTTAAAGTTATTAATATGCATATAATTAGCAGAACAGACAATATCCTTCTCCTCTCATGTTGTGGAACATTTAACCAAAGTTTTAGGGAAATTGGGCTATTCTATTTGGATATATAGTGCTTAACGCAAGTTGTACGCCATTTTGAATAAAAACAATTCCATACAATTTTAATAATGTCTTCCTTTCCGTTCAGGCAAACTGTGTGTAAAACTTAAAACAAATTCCCTATGTACATTTAATTATAAAAGCCTAATTTACATGGTTGACGCCGACACCGGGGCTATGACATAAGCTCACCTTACTTCGTACAGGCGAGCTAAAAACTGATTTTTTTTGGTTCATATAGTGTATTACTCTCATTTTGAGTAAGTTGAGTAAGAACAAAAAATATTTATTATTGTTCTGAATAAGATGACTCAGCATATATAGGCTATACACATGTGTTGCAAAATGTATTTGACAGTAGTTTAGAAGTAAAACGGCAAAATGTAAAAAAAACACACTTTAGGAGGGTTAGAGTATCATAAAGAAATTTGGTTCAGATATAGCTTCGACGTGATAAGCTTCAGAACATCATTTTCTCCTAATTTTTGATTTACCAAAATTAAATAAATTATGATTTGACAGCACTCTGACGACCTGATGTATTTTAAATAAAACAAAATATTGTTGGCAGGAAAGGGTGAGAAACAAATTCAGCCAAAATTGAGTTTCTTATTGAATTGTGGGGGGTTGTGCTCGGTCCCCCCAAACGACTTTAATCAACCCCAGGGTCCTTAATCAGATATCAGGCAGTAATATTTGGAAAAGATGTCTTCAAAGCTTAATGTTTCCTAAAAACGATACATAATTGATGATAATTCAATGAACATTTGTTTACTCAGGGCTAGGCTGATTCATAAATCAGAAGACCTCTAGTGAAGGGTAGGCTAGTATGTGCTAAATCAAGTCTATAGTAGTCATATTGTCTTCACTTAGCAATGGAGAACAGTTAGCATACTAGCGTAACGCTAATATATAATGACGATACCTGGCTCTAAGAATAGTGAGGTTTCACCAAAACAAAACATTTATTATTTGATGGTTGATTGGTTGTATTGATGCGGCTACAAGCTTTTAAACACATTCGATTTCTAGATAGGCCCTAATTTGAAGAACAGAAAGAATGACTTCAGTTTAAAAAACATACTTAACGCATGAGCTAAAATGAAAATTCAGGATTATACAGTAAAGAGTGCCTGTCAGCAGCCTCAGGCTCCCAGCAATCCACTTACCTTTGATACTTCCTGTTTTGAATAAACCATATTTTTATTGAATTGCAGAAGATGTTTTACACATATCACAGAAGATGAGATCAATGAATTATTGCTCATGTTGAAATTTTTTTTTCACGGAACGATTTAGCACAATGAATAGGGCCAATCTCCCTTTGTAATAATAAGATTCAAAACCACCATAGAAGAAATATTGCATAAAGGTTAAATACTAAACACTGTTTTCAGTGTATCTAAAAAAAAAATCAGAGAAAAATAAAATATATGTTTTGAGAGGATGGCGGATCAATTTTCAACTTTCACCACGGGTTGAGATAGGTGGTACGTAGGACTAGGACAGAGGAATGAGCCCCATTCATTGTGCTAAGCCTAATGCAGAAATCACAGTATTACAAAACATATAGGCTTTTCCATTAGCGTTAGCAAAGAATCCCACCAGATAGCACATGTTGTTAAGTTAGTATTTCCCTAAAATGCTGGGATCAGTTGCTCAAAGTGCTATATAAAACTGTGCTTTCTCCCTAGAACACATTATCAGACTCCCATTGGCCTTGGCAGACTTGTTTTGTGGCTTTTGTAGACAGAATGGGGAGACGAAAAGTTATTCACTATCGAACAATTTAAAAGATCATTTGTTGAGGGTGACCTGTCCAGTTCTTAGGTCCTTCACTTGCCCAAAGTGTCGGGCAACCAGTGATCACGCACACACCGTCAAATATTGTCTGTTGACTGCGATGACAGATAGTGTTCATTTGGTGAAAGCTCAAAAGGCTGGTAAAAGTTCCACCGGACAAAAGCGTTACCACTAATTACAATGATTTCTGGAACTAGTTGTCAAGAAATAAAAACTACAAGAATGTGTTTAGTTTTTAACGATGTTTGATAATTTCTCAGTGTTGACAAGTTTAGAGTTTGGTACACTAGAAGTTGATGTCCGTTCCTAAATTGTGTGTTTTGACTTTTTGAAAATGTCCAATTTTATAATGGGATCTACACAGGCACATCACTGTCAGTGTTCATTAGTCTTGTGTGTATCACAATATTGTTTCAATTAGGTTATGGCTAGAAAGTTGATATGAAATTGTTTTAGTTATTCTGTCTTGCCAACAGACAATTAATTATACATTGTTTTAGTTATTCCGCCTTGCCAACAGAAAATTAATTATACATTGTTTTATTTATTCCATCTTGCCAACAGAAATTAATTATACATTGTTTTAGTTATTCTGTCTTGCCAACAGGAAGTTTATTATATATTGTTTTGGTTATTCAGTCTTGCCAACAGATTGTTTGTTTGTTTGTTTGATTGGGGTTTAACGTCATCCTCAAGGGTAAAAATTAATTATACATTGTCCCTGCAGCAAATTAAAAATATATATTGTTTTAGATATTCTGTCTCTTTGGTCTTGCCAACGGAAAAGTAATTGTACATTCCGAAATGTGCGGATGTAGTATAAAAATTGGGCCCTGTCCAGAGAAACATATTTGATTGATCAATATTGATAGAGCTCTTTTGTTAACTTCAAAGTGCAAGACATGGCAGCCAACAGCATTTTGAATGTTATTTTAACATTACACAATGTTCAAGATTTTTTTGTACCCTAGATAAAATTTGACTAGATAATTAAATGACATGAATGCATCAGTACAGAACTTCAGCAATTGTATTTTGTTATTAACCCTCAGAAAGTAAAGTTTTTTATTATTATACAAGAGATTATCCTCTCTATGAACATACATGCTATTGTAGCCAGGACCTTCCCTTCAAAGGCTGTTTAAAGAAAAAACTGTTCACCTGGCAAACAAATAAAGACTTACAGTTGGCCTTTATGAATATTTTCCTTGATTTAAGCCCCTACTCATTACTTAACTGGTTGGATTAAAGTAGAAATTCCAGCTTTTTGAGATGTGCTTTTAAACAGCATAAGAAATATGCCTCTCTGAAGATTTCACTCAGTATGTAAATTATTTAATGTATTGCTAACCCCTGTTTAATTTTGAGGAAAACAATTTTTCTAAGCCAATGAAAAGGCAGAGTTTAGGTATTGTATGTACATAAATACAGAATTTATCTATCACACTTTTTTAAATCTAGGCTGAATTTTTAAAAACATTAAGCACCCTTTTTATCTCTTTTACATGCGACAAATTTGAAGTCTCTGCGATAAACCATTTTTAACGTAGAATCGCTATAGTTGCAACATTAAGCTCTTCGTCACTGGACATGTTTGTTGCCATGGAAACCTTAAATTTGTTCGGAATGATCCCTTTTTCAATAGGAGTTTAGTTTAGCATCATATTAAGCTGCATTCCAAATTTAAACTCTCTCTGTCTTAGGCCGTTTGGCTTCTATCCTGTCCACGTGGTCATGTCAAAAAAAAAAGAGACAGACCTGGACTGTTGCCATGGAAACCTGAAATTTGTTTGGTATGATCTCATTTTCACTAGGAGTGTAGTTTAGCATCATATTAAGCTGCATTCCACATTTGAAGTCTCTATCTTAAGCAGTTTGGCTTCTATCCTGTTCACGTCGTCATGAGGGAAAGTTTGACCGACCCAGTGAGTTATATAGCTGCTCAGTCACAGCTAAAAATCACTTAAACCGTGTAAACATCTTTGCCTTCCTCAGTGAAAGTTATATGAATAAAAACTAGTTAGAAAACAAGAAGGGTTGATGTTAACCAAAGAATAATTGAATTAAAAACCGATTTTGCACAGTATTAATTTAAATAACATCATTATTTATTGCTTCAGAAACATTTACAAAAATATGGTCACCTCTGACCTCACATTTCACATCAATGAATCGGCTATCCAAATCAAAAAGTTGCCGAACCAAAAACAGCAATTTTTGTTGATAATGGAGCATGTCTTTGGCCGACATCCTTTATGTTCTCCAGGATATGTCCCATAGCCACCACATGACCATCGTGTCAACTGTTGATTCTGCTTGTTTTCGTCATGTCATTTGGCCCTTCAAACCAGATTCTCCCTCCCGACGATGATTTGGCGTCTGATCACAATGTAAAATAAAACTGGTGAATAAAAAGAGTATAAACAAAATGCATATTGATTATTTTTAATATAAATACCTTTTGTGTCGACAACCAAACACACCAAAAAGTGACATATCTATTTATTAATAAAGGATATAACTAACTTATGTCGCAGTTTACCTGTAATGCCAATCCAAAGCAATACATTAAAGCAACAAATAAATTTGCTAATTGATTTTTGTTTTTCAGGCAAAATAAATTAAAACAATAAGCACGGAACAGAATTGCAAAAACCAAAAATAAGATAAGGAATTTGTCCTGAGTGACACAGAAAATGTTGAGAGACAAGGAGACAATCCTTACAAGGGTTGTTTGTTCAATTGGGTTTTATCACCATGTTCAAGGTTATTTCACACAAACAGATTGTTTCCTTTTTACTCTGCCTTACAATGGAAGAGTGAGTGAAAGCCTCGTAAGAACAACACAAGGTCCTCTTGGGGCCGGGAACCGGAGAGCAGTACACGATTTTTTTGCTTGATTGCTCAAGGGCATTTCACTTATACAACAACAGAGAGAAAATTTTGTGAAAACCATCCCAAGCGATTGGGACGCTGCCATGTGTATTTCCCTCATAATTTGAAGTCAACAGAAGGACTCAAACATGTGAGTGGTACCCCCACCCTCTCAGCAGAATTGAATTGAAAATAAATGATTTACAGATCCAGTATTAGTTTTAAAATTTTGTTTATTTGTGCTTAATGTTGTACTCAAGGGTATTTCACTTATATGATGACAGATTGTCCACTTGACACTGTTCCTTGCCTAATTAAGGTGGAATTCCGAGAAAAAACCTCATAGGATTAGTAAGCTCACAGGCTATCCACTAAGCCAAGGCCGGGGACCCTATTAACCAATAGGAAGGCATATATTGCTATAAGTAACTTGGCTAGATACTTATAAGCAGTATTGCTGATACATTCGTAACATTTTAGTCTCATTCTTTGATCTGAAGTTTGGAAATTTTGCTCAAATTAATTTTCACCATAATGGTATTGCAACACTTGAATTCTATTTCACAAATAGAGTATCTTAATTTGGTCATTGAAACATAATGAGCTTTAAACTTATTGCAATAAGAAAATGTGAAAAACTCATCATAAATTGCAATCTTATAAATGCATAACTTCAAGAAATATATAATTTATACATTCAATTAAGAAAAAGTCTCATTTCATAAATATATCGATTTTTTCTTTAATCATTAATTTAGATTTTAAAGAAGGAAATGACTCAAGAAATTATGATTTGAATCTTAAAAAAAAAAAAAACAATAAGGACAAGGGCAACAACTTTGAACCCTTTTGTAGAAAAGTTATTGCCCTTTACTGGGTATATTTGATACAACATGGCCCCATACAATTACAGATTTTGAGCTGAATATGTTGGATGTCTTTTAATTGATACAGTGTTATTGTTTCAATTTTCAAAGTTGTTGCCCTTGTCCTTATTGTTTTTGTTTTTTTTTAAAGATTCAAAGCATAATTTATTGAGTCATTTCCTTCTTTAAAATCTAAATTAATGATTAAAACTTTTCTACAAAAGGGTTCAAACTCTTAAAAATGCATCACAATTTTAAATCTGGGGATTTAGACAATATTATCCATGTACATATATTTGTTTGAAAAAGAGACCAATAAAAGTGGACACTGGACCATTCTCTTTGTTGTCTATTTGAAAGCTTTTATTATTATGGCTTTCAAAATTTTGTGAAAGACATATTGAAATCGTTTGGATTATTATTATTATGGCTTTCAAATTTTTTTTGAAAGACATATTGAAATCGTTCGGATTATTATTATTATTATTATTCTCTCTAATTAACTGAAAAACTAAATCAGGTATCAGTCAAATGCTAACCTGATCTTATCAGAAACTAAATTGACTCGAAAATGGCCTAGAGATAATTCTAAAGTCTGACGCCATTCTGATTTTCTTTCTTTTGAAAATTTGAATAAAGGCTTAAAACAAGTGAATGAATTGCTCTGAAATTTAATAGGCTTTAGGCCATATCCAGCATGGCTTAGTTTGAAAGCTTTATTTCCATCACGTCATTGGTATCATATATATGGTAGGTAAAAAGAAGTCACGTGACCACTTTTTTTGGACTTCCGGTTCATGACGTATATCGTTAAACGCAGATTTACTTCATGGGTAATAATCCGGAAAAATTAATGAGGTTAATAGATGTGGCGTCATTTCTGGTCAAAGTTGGCAAAAGTGACGTTTTCAAGAGCCATTTGAAAGAAAACTTCTTACCACAGTATATTTAAATTTACAAAGATTACAGTCCTGTTTATGTACTTTAATGCGCAGTAATCAAACTCACTTTCCTATTTTAATCTAAAGACTTATAAAGCATTAAAGTTGAAAAAAGTTCAAAAGTTGAAGTTGCTATTTTAGTCGTATTTTAATGACGTTGCATTATTCATCTTCAAAAATTTCAAGGATTGAATTAGACGTATGTCTTGATTTTTGATAATTAAAATTATTGTCATAATTAAACTACAACAAAATGTAAGAGGCCGCTGAAATAGAAGAGCAGATCGGAAAAACAATATATAACCGTTTACAGTGAAAAACCCTTCATCATACAGTTTTGTAATAAGTATTGTAGTTTACTTATATGAAGACAGGTAATATTTGAGAAAATTGTGCCCTTTGGATAAAAAGTTCAAAAGTTGCAAAATCACATCCAAACAGTATTTTTCATCATGTAAAACATGTACCACAACATTTTTCAACCAGTAACAGTTATCCGTTCCGGATAGTGCATATATCGTAATTCGAAGGTCGACAGTTCCATCCCCCCTAGATAAAATTATTTTTTTGTTTATTTTTTTTTTCTATTTCTGTTAAAGGTGCAGTATTATAGCAAAATAAAGCTTCTATTTTATCAGAGAAAAGATGTTGAATTTGAAAGCCATATAACCATTCGTACGGTTATAACCTCTAGTTATTATTAATATTATTCGTCCCTTGAAATTTCTCCGCCTGAGTATGCGTCCGGAGAGCAGCACTCCCCGGGAACGTTCCTGTGTAAACCATGTATACAATGCTAGGTCAAGCTTGGTATCGTCGGCCTGGCATGTTCTTTTTCTCTGTTAACCAAAACTTTCGTCTACGGTCTCAAGGAAGGTCTTCAACTTGTCTTCATTACTTAGCCACCCTCGTAGCATTGATTTGGACATGCCAATATCTTCCCTTACTTTACCGGGGGACTCACCACTTTTAACTCGGGATATAGCAGTCCATTTCTCAGCAACAGTATAATGCTTACGTTTTGGCATGTTGACAACAGTGAATAAAAGACGGATTGATTGAAGTTAGAACAGTTTATTTTATTTTATAGTACTATTGAGAAGTGAAACATTTGTCCCCAAACCAAACCCATTTCGCACGGAACAGAGTTAAATTGTAGGCCAACACTTCGCCAAGCTTGATGTATAAGCAATGTAAAGCGTGTAGGCTAGCCGTCTGGAACTGGGTAACGCGACTATGAAAAAAATATATAGGCCTATGATAAATAATTAATCACTGGCTTCGTGCTATGTGTCGCTGTATTATTTTATGTCCCATGCAGTTTTCTGGATATAGGGATTGACCTTATGCCAGGTAAAATAACTCTTTTGTTTGAAGCAAAGCCACACCATTTGCCTCCTGAAGCTTTACTTGTTAGGGTTTACAAAACAACAACAACACATGGCGAGCGGGCACCAAACACAGTTCACATACAATAATGTTTTATTTTTCAGTATATTACCCTGTCCTGACGCATGTGACGACAAGTGTAGCGCTGAGCATATACAGTTGGACTTTGTAATGCACACACCCGCTCTTCGCGATTCTATAAGCTCACATGGCAGAATTTTGATTTTTGTGGTTTAAAATTTGGGCGACAGGACTTTGTGCGCGTTACAACCATTTGCGCGGTATATCGTGGCTAATTATAGCATGGTTACACTATATATATATATATATATATATATACACTTGTCCCCCGCTATAACGCGAGCCTCGGGGGACAGACAAACGGCTGCGCTATACGCGAGACGCGTTATACGCGAACATGTAGGCCTACATGTAGGTAAGCCTAGGCCATATGTACAGTCATAGTGAAGTGTGTACAACAACATGCAGCAATAGGCTGCAGGCTTATTACCACCATATTTAACACCAATAATAAACTTTTAACGAATATAACATGGAAACATATTAAAGACCGAATACAACAACAACACACAGTGACAAACAAATTGGGGGCCACGATCCCGACCGCGTTATAACGCAACACGTGTAATATTGAGTCGTCTTATAGCGGGGGACAAGTGTATATATATTTTTTTTTGGTGTCTTTACACTATGTTATATTTTTTTCTACGGATGAAAAGGGTATAAAATTTGGGTCGGTGCTAATAAACAAATTTTCTGTTATAAGTTCTATTAAGTTGTATGGTTTTATGTTCCCAATGCTTTTGACTTATTAAAACCAATGGTCTATGGATCTGCAACCAATCAAAGAATGCATAGCTTACATCTTAATTTATTGTCATCAAATTCTAGCCATGCAAATTGCTCCTTCCCCTGTAAAATCTTTTGTTCGCGCGGAACCTTCCTTTCGGCCATATCAAAAGCGTCTGTAGCAACCAAGGAGTGCCATTACTGTACAAAGCGCACGCTTAAATTTAAATAATTGCGTTGAAATAACCATTTAAAGTTTTACTTTCGATCAAAATGTTTAACTTCTTTAACCTATGGCTGCGGGTTTTGCGTTATTGAATTCATTTAACATTGTTTTCAATGCCGTTTATGAAACTTTGCCGTAGTATAAATGCTTTATAGGGTATGCTCTCCGCGTATTCGGGACAACGCAGGATGAAATGACGAAACTGAAAAACAGCTGAAATTCTCCGCATGCAAGGATCGCCACGTGGTTCAATATCGCCTAGAGGGATACGGCAATTGAGCAATGCACTCGCAGTTGGTAATCCAACATAGTTAAAAGCGGCTTTGAAAAAATGACCGATAAAACGGGCTGCAGAAGCAAATATAAATGACAGATAAACAATATTCCGATGGAATGAACTGATATAAAGCAATATTTTGGACCACAACTAAACTTGCTGCAAAGTCATAATAGAAATAGGAAGACTGCTTTGTTTTTCCAATAAATAACTTGTAAAAAAAAAAAGTAAAAAAAAAGTAAAAAAAAAAGTAAAAAAAAATTTAAAAAAATTTGATCATAGCATTTTGACCGGACATGGCCGATGTCCGGCCGTTATTTCGACCCCTGTGATAGTGATAGCAGGGTGTAATTGAATCCAAACTCATTCGTCATGTTTTTCACGAATTAGAATTTGGATTTAGCATAATTTAGGTAAACTACAAATTCAGAATTTTCAAGTAAAATTCAGCAATGGATCTCCGGCTGTCATCCAATAAGTTGATTTTTCACCCCATAAAACGTAAGCAATTTCAGTTTCTCATGGCTCACATTGAGTTTTTCTTAGTTTTGACAACTGGTCTTCAAAAGCAACCTTTATCTATCCCTGTACAAGTGTATCCTAATAGCGATCAAAGAAAATAACGTGGAACACGGGTTCAACATTGTAGTGTACTTAACGTTATTTCACTCACATGAGAGTGTGCCTGTCCAAAATGAGAGAAACCACCCTTGAAAACAGATCAGTTTCCTGTTTCCCTTTAGCTCTAAGAGCACCAGGGCAACAGTAAGTTTCCTCTGATCACCCGCACCTGGAATAAGGTCTGCAAACCAAACCAATATAACTTCAACACATACATGCACATGTAGATAGGGTTAGAAGAGCAGAGTAAGAGATGAACATTTCAACTTCAATACAAACAATGTTAACAGGAAAGTGAAAGCACACTATACTCACCATGAATTTAAACTGTTAAAATCATAAAGAGACTCTGTGGAGATTTCGTCTCCGTTACCGAGATCATTTTCCGGTAATGACGGCCGTTTAATTCCATGTGAATCAAATTGTCTCTGTGAATGAAGCCAACTATTAACAGAGTCATGTTTTTGGTCAATTGGCGATCCGTTCAACGGAGAAATAGCACTGGTGTCAGGGCGCATGGTGTTTGGCGCCGAATCCACTGGCTTACCAAACACTTCACCAGGCCCTGAACCATTGAAAGTATTTGTAGTTGCATTTTCTGATTGAGTAGTTGTTTGAGGTTTATCAGTCCCCCGATCCTTATCACCTGTGTGTTTTGTAGGGGGGTGGGGACTTAGCGTAGGCATAATAGGGTCCATTGTTTGGTTCAAGATTGCTGGGTTGTGTTGATCATCTAGCGGTGAAGGTGCTGGAGAGGGGGATTCCACCCCTGCCTCCATTGAGGGATTGCGTGGTAGTTGAGGGAGGGAGGTTGGGTTAGGTGTACTTGCATTAGGGGGACCTGATTGGGAACCTCTAAATGCTGGGTTTGGTGGCATCCGGGACATTATCACATCCATATCAAACTGTAACAGGTCATCCGTGATTGGAGAGCGTCGGTGGAACGGTGTCATAGAACGGTTTGCACGACTACTTTGACGATCAGATTTATCTCCCTTTTCACCTTTGCTATGTTTACCGCTAGCTCCATAGCCTCCTTTACCCTGACCTAAACTACCTGTCTTGTTCTTTGCTTTTTGCCTGAAAACAAATTCACACAAAATTAGAGCCTCACCCTACATTTTTTTAATGACTGGATTTAATACTATTCGATTCATTACTTAAAGATCTAGATAGCCATTTCCAAAGTATTCTGTATTTCTGGTTGAACTGTCAATACACAAGTTTCTTATGTTCTTTGTTTGATTGGGGTTTAACATCGGAGTCAAGGGTATTTCACTTATAGATTATTGTCTATTTCATACTGTACATCCCTTAAATAGTGGATAACAGAGAGAAAATCTTGTAGCCCCTACTAGACAGGACAAATCTGTTACCAGACCACAAAATTGTGTATCCGTCACGGATGACATAATTGGTTTCTTTGATTGGGGTTTTACATGTACTCTGTAATTAAGGTAACTTCACTTATATGTCATTATTGTATTCCAATAATGATAGACACTAGCACATCCAAAATGTTAACAGTTTACATTATGTTTGAAATTTAATTTCCCTCCCTAGCTAAGTTAAGACAGAATTGTATTCTTCAAACACACTGTCCTTAGCCAGAGGGCTACGTTACTGGCACGAACCAAGACAATCACATTACAAAACAACAAAAACTCACAAAAACAGATCTGCTTCCTATTGCACCTAAGCTCCTAGAGAACCAAGGCAGCAGGAAGTTCCGTCTAACCACTCGCCTACAGACTGAATAAAGTGTTTGTTTGTTTGATCGGGGTTTAACTTTGTTCTTAAGGGAATTTCACTTATATGACAAAGGAGTGTCCACTTCAAGCTGTTTAATGCCTAATTACGGTGGAAAATCGAGAGGAAACCTCGTAAAAATCACCTCTCAATTGCCTGAGCCACATTGAGTGACTCACTCATATACCTGAGGGTTGACAGCCGGACTCGGTCGTGTGAAGAGTACATCGAAGTAGGATTAGTAAGCTCACCCACTAAACTATGGCTGTGGGCCCTGGATAAAGTGTAGCAGAATACTTACCGACTACAGGAACAATGGCACCTAGACGTGGGTTCTGATAACTCCCAAACACCGGCTGAAACCTCTTCATTGTTACCATCCAAATTTCTGTAACATAAAAAAAAAAAAAAAGTTGAGTGGTAAGTACATCCCAAGTCAAAGTTTCATTTCGAGAAAAGCTGATCGTAACCTTGGATAAAATCCTATTTCATGACCTATCTTGACAACTTTTTTTTAACAAAGAGTGAAGTGCTTATCATCGATGAAACATGCAAGATGTAATGTAAAATTGAATGTAATGCACTGATACATTGAATCATCTGGAAAGAATCTGATGTTTGTATTCAAGGGTATTTCACTTACATAATGTGTTGTACACTTCTTATTCTGTTAAACTTACACTAGTAAAATAAGGGGGTAAAAAAATATCCTAACAAACAACCATAATAGGGGTCAGGGATTCTTAGTTGTGAGGAGAAATTAAATAATTTACACCACCCTTGCCAAAAACATTTCAACGTCAGAGCAGGGAGTGGAAATCTTATCACAATGGCAGGGAGTGAAAATCTTATCACATGGAGATGGAAACGTAGCAAGTTCCCTGCTATAACAATCTTTTTTAAGGCAACAACAGTTGCCGTTTAAAGACTTCCAGTCCATGTGCTGAACACTTTTTAACAGTTGCTAAATTTACCTTCTGGCAGTACCAGCTGTGGTACAGCAGTCTTGACACACCTTCTCCACAATTCTCTGACTGATTGTATTGATGGTGTGCTGGGGTTGGGTTGTCTCAAACAGCCCAGGTTGACTAGTGGTAGTGGGAACAACTTTCATGCCCACCTCTGACATCATCATCAGAGACGGGTCCGGCGGGGAGGTAGGGGGTGTTAAGGGAATACTGCTCATCTGAGATAGGTGACTTTGGGAGCGCATGGGAGTGTGACCCATACCAGGCATCATCCCTCCCATTGGCTGCATCCTGGCGGGTGTCTCGTCTGCCTCGCACACAAACACAAATGTAGATGGATACTTCATCCGCACGCCAGCTGCAAAATAAAGGAATATTGTTTATATAATATTATTAATCCCTATTCATAGCATTTATTATTGAATATCAGGTGTTTTTGCTTGTTTGTTTGATTGATTGATTGGGGCTAAACGTCATACTCAAGGGTATTTCACTTACATGATGACGTGCCAACCCAATGGGCAAAGGAAACCACCCTCAACACCACTGGCAACAAACAAAGACAGGACGGGACAAATACAGAATGACAACAACATGACGCAATAAAGACACCACAAAACAGCTCTTTAGCTCTGAGAGCACCAGGACAACATGAAGCTCCCTCCAACCACCGCCAGGTGTTTTTGCAGAAGGGTTTGACAATTGGTCAGAGCTGAATTCCACACACCTCAGCACATGTGTACAAAGAAGTGTGATTGTCATAATATTGCTCAAGTGAGTGACTTCCACTATCCATGGAAGCAGCATTATGGTATTCAAACTTAAAAATATTATTCTTTTAATAATCTTTATCAAAAATAATTCATAAATCAGAGATGTTTTAAATGTTCTGTTGCAAGACTCCGAGAGTTATTAATATTGTAAGGCCTATCGTATAAAGCATTAAAACAAAAGATCACCCTTGGATTTGAAGATTGATTGATGATAAAAGGTATTTCACTTATATGACAGTGGTTACAATAATAATTGAAAGTAACACCACAAAGATTTGAAGCATATCCATAATGTTGGATTGTTTGTTTGTTTGTTTGTTTGATTGGTGTTTAACGTCGTACTCAAGGGTATTTCACTTATATGACGACAGACTTAAATACAGAACATCACAAACAAATCTGCTTCCCGTTACCCTTTAGCTCTGCGAACACCAGGGCAACAGAAAGCCACCTCTTTTCTCGACTCGTACGATCGGCCGAGGAAGCCGAGGTAGTATTCTGCAGGGCCATGGCCCACCCGCTCCTTCGCGGGTTTTCAAGGAACCTTTTGAGTTATCCAGAGGCGTTTGTGAAACTGACATATTTGAATTGAGGAATTGTGAAATAGAAAATTAAGACTGGATGGGTTATTTCGTCTACTTGTCAAAAGTGATTTGCTTTTTATGGGATATAATATAAATCTCCTGTTTGACAAATTATCTATTTTATCAAGGTCATGTGTTATTTTGCATTTTCGATATATTCCCTAAGTTTTCTGACGGGACAAATAAACATGTGTCATACGCGATTTATTTGCATAACACAAAAGTTGTAACCAAGTCGTTCATGGGGACCAAGTCAGATCCTTTATGAAGCCGGTCCTACTCTATGCCGTATAAAACTACTTCTTGTGTACCCTGTACAAAAAGGTCGCTATAGTTAATGTTGGATCTAAAAATTGTAAATATTATATGTCCACGATATTTTAAGATACACACCACTCTGATTTAGAAACATGGTGGTAACATCGCCAGCAATTCTACCAAACCGGTCATTAATACCGATAATGGTGCTGGATACCTGCCTTTATACAACTGGCAGAGTATATTTTTCCGTTTTAGCGAAACGGTATTCTATTAGCTTTTAAAGGTGGGTGGTTGCCACTGGCCCGCCCTTGAGGTGGCCTGTTGTCTATCTTCATCCCTTGCAGCTCGTCAAAGCAGATTGCCATTGCAACCGTTTTCGATGATTTCTCCCCAAGAATACTCCCCTGGCCTCCCGTTTTGATCATAAGACGCGAGAAAGAGACAGCCTGTTGGCAGTGGGTTGCATTCTGTGTGGGAGGAAAATGAGATTCTGGTGACTGAGGCGCAATTTGGCTGGCAAAAGGGTGCCACAGCCATGTTGCTCAAACACGCCACAATTGTAATATTTATAATATAGGTTATTCCATCCAGCGGTGGCTCATGGGTCAATCAAGTGGGAAACAACAAAATATATTTTTATTTAACGGGACGTATTATGTTATGGGGTTGTCCGTCTGTCTGTCTGTATGTCTGTCAACTTTTTGGTTTCCGGACGTTAACTTGAAAACCGCTAATCGAATTCTAACCAAACTTAGTAGGTTTGTTCCATGTGACAAGACGTCGCCTGGGATTGATTTTGGCATATGTCGACCTACAGGTGGCGCCACCTGCTGGCAAAGTTTAAATTTCTTTTTTGTATGTTTACTTCTGGTGTAATTCGAATCAAACTTTATATGATTGTTCCATGTGACAAGACGTGGCTTGGGATTAGTTTTGGCATATGTCGGACTACAGGTGGCGCCACCTGGAGGCAAAGTCTAAATTTCGGTTCTGTATATTAATTTGAAAACTTCTTGAGCAATTCAAATCAAACTTAGTATTAGTGTACCATGTGTCAAGACGTCACTTGGGATTGATTTTGGTGTGTGTCAACCTACATGTGACACCCCCTGTTGGTCTAAATTTGGTTTCTGTATGTTAACATACACATTTCTGATGGAATTCGGATCAAACCTTATATGATTGCTCCATGTGACGCACCGTCACTTGGGATTAGTTTTTGCCTATGTTGGACTACAGGTGGCAAAGCCTAAATTTTGGTTGTGTATGTTAATTTCAAAACTTCATGTGGAATTCGACTCGAACTTAGTTGGTAAGAGTGTTCCATTTGACAAGACAGAGTAAAGATATTCCACATGTCAAGATGCCGTGTAGGATCTTGTGTGGTGTATTTTTTTTTTACTAGACATGCTGTCACCTGGTGGATTCTATTCAAACCCGATTTTAATGTTCCGTTGGACTAGATTTATTCGGGCGTATATTGCGACTCACTTGAGCTCTTCTTTGTTCTGCTGGGGAACAATCCCCCCTCAGCAAAACAAAGTTATGATTTCGTTTCTTTTTTAAGTCTACCACACACGTAACCCTCGTTACCTGCCCCTGTTGGTCCCTGCAAGGGGGGGGGCGCCTTTGTTGGTACTCTATAGAGGGTGGGGGCTTAGGTGGTGAAACTTCATACGCCTATGATGGCATCCCCTCCCAAGCCTATAAACAATGGTAAAATAGGCGAAAATAATTTAAATGGAAAAAGCCTAAATTTATAGTTCTTCGTACCGAAAATAAAGACACGTCCTACGGAATATTTCGCTAAACACTTATAGCACCAGGAACTGTTAATAATGCTATCTGGTGACATTCTGATGGAATGTACCAGACAGCAACAGGCAATAAATTGACTTAAAATAATTACAATTTTGGAGTTACCTGTTTCCGTTACACCTCATAGATCTCTCAAGATTAGTAAGGTGATCATTCGAGACACGAGATCAGGATATCTCTCATATCATAAGAAGAGATCTGCGCCGAACTCAATGATCAAGGAATAGCTAACGTTAATCGCACTTTACAACAAGAAAGGATGGTAAGATTTAAAAACTTAATACCTATTATTACCTAAGTAATTGAATCTGATAAGAACATTAGCTAAATCGAGGCACGGCGCCTTCCCTTCTTCGTCTCGCATGTTCAAGGGTCACCCCAGTCCTACACCAACGCCACCAAGAAGGGGTCTGTTGCGAAGCCAACTGGGGGGGTTCGTCCCCGTTCTCCAAAGCCATAAAAAAAAATCCCTTGTGCTCTGGAGAACCGCTTCGACGCCTTGGTAGGGATGGAGGTAGATATTTAGCCTTGTTGCGCCAGATACTGTAACAAACTCCCGATAATGTAGTAACAAAAGTTATCACATTATCTGTTAATTTTATTACAGTATCAGTTGTTATTACATTTTCGGTAGTTTATCACAGTATCTGTTGCAAGCCTTCTTCCTCTACGGTGGATATCCAACCACAAACTCCACCTTTTCAAAGGAGTCCCGATGAGGACTATTTGGGAAGGGTCGACTACAAGCATCTGCACTCTCGCTTGAGAGAACACAGAACACGCAGTGCTGGTCGTTCGCCAAAGCACAAAAATAACAAAAGTGTTTTCCTTAATGAGTATACATACTTTTAAACACAAAATTTACAACTGTTTGACACAAACTTAGTCAGTTAATATATTGACATATTTTAGCATTTATTTTTCAATTCAATTTGCTTCTCTTTTTGATGTTCACTGCCAAAGGGATAACATTGCTTTCGAAGTTGTCGTCGGGGTTCCTGAAACGGATCGGTCTGTATCAAGATGTTTAATTTTCATGACTTAATGTAAAATAGCTATAGCAAACATAGTTTTAAACAGAATATTTACAATTTTTTAGATCCAAATTTATGCAACAATATAGATTTTGTTTAATGCTGAGTGGTACTGTGAAATGGTATAGCCACTTTGGAATTCTATTCGTTATAGGGAAGGGGGAGCTATTAGTGTGGATACATTGTTTATACTTTGACGGTCCGCTTGGCCATGTAATGCAAATATCAATGGACTTAATTATATACAACTGGCGGTTCCATGCAGGTTGTGAATGGACAAAATATGTACCATGTGATGTGTTAGGACGAACCATTCCTCCAACGCAGACTGATTTAGACTATAATTACACATTGCACTTCATTATATTTACTTGCTTAGGTTTTTTTAAAACTTAATAGCTGATTCAGTTTTGGGAACCAAGCATAAACTTTTTTTTATTAAAGGGTTATCTTGTTTGGATTCCTTCCCGAAGATTCCTCGCTATCAGGATATCTCGCACTGACATTTGAGACATGCGTGGGAGTTGATATACGTGATATATTTATAGTATCTTGATTTATAAAGACTAGCCACGTCGTGTCTGGAATTTGTCGGGCAGTGACCTAGTTACTGGTCATTCTGTAGCGCTATAAAATGTATCGCATTGATATAGGGTCGATCTTTGTTACATCCACAACTAGTTTTGCGTTTTTAACATTGTAAGACATGGTGTGTGTGAGGGAATAGTGCGCAAGATCGTGCTTAAAACGTAAATCCAGTTTACTTATATGATGACTGTATTTGTCGGAATTTGTGAGACAACCAAGGAAGGTGTCCCATCAGTCACTCCAAGAAATCTCCTTCCTATCAGATGGGGGCGGACTCAGCTACTGGCTATTTTTTTTTTAAAGGATTCAAGTGTTTCATAAATGTTGATTCTCATCGGGATATTGCAGAGATTGGTGGTATCCGATGTAAATTGCAACGAGAAACCCATCTGTATGTGATGTATTTGTGGTGCATCGTGTGATTATCATTGTACAGTTTAGTAATTATTTGATACAGAGAGAATGCGCCGTCACATATGTTTGTTTTGTTTGATTCGTGTTTAACGTCACACTCAAGGGTATTTCACTTATATGACGGCGGACACAAATACAGAACATCACAAATAAATCTGCTTCCCGTTACCCTTTAGCTCTGCGAACACCAGGGCAACAGAA